>JAGGAQ010006158.1:0-31555 GCA_017657225.1 Termitomyces sp. T69sscA
AATGATAGGGAATGTATCCAACAATCGTCATCTACCTTGTGAATCAGCAACGTACGCTTGTCGAAGTCTTTGTGCTTAGCAATCAAACCGGCAACGGTAGACCCGAAGCACCTATCAATCGCACAGTCACAATCAGCGCTCTTGCATTTGCACACTCAGGAATAAATACTGAGACCAGGTCGCTAGGAGAATCAGCCGGAGTAGGCTTTGAGGACTTCCACAAGCGTAGTGTGGTTAGTCCCATTGAGTCTAGCACCACAGAAAAGGCCCATGATATGGTGTAGGCCATACGAACAAGTATCCAAGTAGACGTCAGTATCTCACACTTCTACGTATGCAGGGCTTCACCTAGTTATTCATGTCGTCGCAATGTGGGCTTCGTATGAGAGAAGTACGACTTAAACGCGAGCTGTAATTATCTGGTCATACGTCTACATGATACTCTATGATCGATATCCTTAAGTGAGGGAAATGATCATACTCGTATGTCCATGAGATGTAACCTGTCCAAGGAAGAGTCAATGTCAAATTTACGCATCGGACTAGGACGGTGCTTAGGATATATTGCCAGTTGTTTGAACTAGGTAAGGATGAAAAGAAGAACAAGCCGCAATCAACACCTTCAACTGTCCTCGAAAGGATGCATGATGCAGTAATATGCTCACAGATGTTCTTTCGGACATCTCAGAATATCCCCCATCCTTTCAAAGCGTGATCTCCTGGGACTCAGAATTCATAGAGTGGTCAATGGTCAGAATCGTCACGCCAATTTAAGAGGTATTCAGTTGATCAGACTAGACCGACAAGTTTGTTTCCCAAGAATAAGAAGGACATATTCAGATCAAGTATGAGAGTCAAGAAGAAAGGAATAGTGCTAAAACCTTCACGAGAACAGAAGTAAAAAATGCAGAAAAAGTCATAGTGATACCTTCATACAATCAGAAAGCGGAGAACAAGTTCAAGCGAATTGACTCCCAATGCTCACGAGTTGGACCCCGCTTTCGCTGACTCGAGGAATATTTGCTTTTGAAGGGAAGAGATGACCTAGACTAAAATCGAGTGATAGGGGCAAAATACCTTTGCCCTGCAGTTTTCAGCCCTCGATTCCATTCATACAGTATTCGTGCATATACATAGCATCTATTCGTACATCAACTTCCCTTTCTGACGAAAAGGGATTTGTATGATAATCGTCATGTACTTTGTCAATCAGCACCGTTCTCTTATTGAAGTATACGCACTCAAAAACATCTCGAAACGGAACACCGGGGATACCCGGCCGTTTAACAATCATCATGGCTCTCGCATTTGCATGCGAATGAAGATGCTAATATCGCTTACACAGGTATTAAACGTAGGATTTAGACAGGAGTTGCTGATGATAGCAATTACAATAATCTCTTTTTTGCATGAGGAATGAATCCAGGATATGGTGTAGGTTACTGTTCTCAATATCCGATTCAGTACCCACATACCCTTTACCTTCGCAATTTTTACCCGAAATAGCAGACAGTAATCAGCACAATGTACGTGCATCATTCACCCAAGGGGGCCAAGATGCGAGTCCACACCGCCAGTAGGGAGGTCGATGAGCAGGCCCCCGGTATGAATGCCTTGAACCTAAGACAACTGGTCGAATGGTGGATGTCGCACTAGTTCCTGGAATATTTTCAGACGCATCAACATATTATATCCACAAGAATCGAAGATCTCTTCTTCAAGACTTTTCGTGCTTGTTAGAAAGTTATATCTCCATTAAAAACTCACCTTCAAACAGATTTGAAGCAAAAAGACAAGGCGTCATCTGGTCAATGTGCATGGAAAATCCGAACGCCCCTACCCAGATGCTACACACAGAGATACATTCCATGCATGCTACGGCGCTGTTTGTAAGGTTCAAGACCCAAGCGGCGATGACTCACTCTTGAGCGATGGTGAGGGTGAAAGGATGTTGGACTCCTGCTCCGAGTCATAAGATGCATCAGTAGTAGACATCTAAGCAAAACCACGAAGAGTCATATTTCAAAGCCCTAGAAATAGGCTGAACATTCCTCTGAACTCGGCCCATTTGCATGAAGGTTTCAACCATCAGTACTTCAGTGGTTGGGTCTGTTGTGGCAAAGGACGAAAAACTGGCGGAGTTGTCACCTGACCCTCTTCATGCTTTTTTTTGTTGGTCGCCAGACCCAGCATGAATTTGTCCACTGTATATCTTTATCAAACCATGGACGCGTCGTAGTCCGAAACTCAACTACACACTGCCATTATTGATGTTCCTGTATTGTCCCTGTGTCCATGTTTGGGTTCCTCGCGGGTAGAGCTTGTGGTTCATGCGCTGCATCTGGACCTGTATAGACCCTGATATTGACATATATGGTGAGTGTATCCTTCTTTTACGCGTACTGGACTGTGCAAATGGAACGATACCGAGGACTTAGACCGTTGATGCCGATCTAATTCGTCTCTCCTGATCCATAGCGTACTCATTTATCTACTTTCAGATCAGCTTTCTTTATTCATAACTCGATGAGGTGTTTGATTCTCCATTTTGTCTGACACGCTTGAAGTTTTGAAGACAGCAAGTGCCCTTCATCTAATTTTTTCTGCAACATGTGGTTTGATCTGTGTCATCCCGGAACAAGGTGCTACCCCGCGAACCAGTCATCAGGGCCCCCAGGCACAATCGAAGATCCTCAATGAGGTCATGAGCCTCTGTTTTTGTCAGTTGTGAATGACCAGATGTTCATAGTGTTTTTGTCGAACGCCTTAATTTTCTCTTTCTTCCCTAATGATATCTCGATATACTACTAAATTGAATGCTTGTGATTACAATCCACCTTTTTTGTTGTGCTTCCGTGTGTCATTCACCTTCTTCTCAAAGTTGGCTTCTCGGAAACTCACGCCTTCATACGATAGACATCTTGGCTTATTATAAGCTTCAGCATTCCTCCGCCGTTGAACCATGTGAGACACTATGGATGTTTTCGCTGACGTTTCTGACGGATCATAGTTGGGCTTGGCTGTCAGTCGATTATCAGCCGTTTGAACACAATGTACGATTCTCATGCGCGATTCCGGACTAGTCAATCCGCCTCTCTTCAAGCGGGGCGGAAGGGCTTGTCATTTTACATATACGCCTCGCCGAAATTATGCTCTAACAATTCTCTTCATTCTTTTCATATCAACAGCTTATTCGGTGTCAATGATTAATGCTTCGCGCGACCCACCTTGAAGCGTTTTGCCACTCACTCAAAACCATTGTCACAGGGTTGACTGATTTCCATTAGCGATTGAATGACTTTTCTCGATCCGAGTTTCCATGTTATCACGCTTCACTCTTAATTCTAATTCAGGGAATCGTTGTCAGGTTTGTCAGGTAACCAGCGCAAGTGAGCAGTTGACACGTCTCCTAGTCTCTACTTCCTTTGCTCGACCCTTCTTCGATACGAACATAAACCAGTTCGTTTGTTTAAAGTGGATCGTGGATACAACAAGAACAACCTATCGCCGTCTAACCGAACGAGTCACTATCTGTTGAGGCCTCATACGAAGAGTATCTCCACTTTGTTTCTTTTCTGCTTACTACATGATACGGAAAACTCTCCTATTTTCTATTCGCCGCTCAGGCATACTCAAGCTCATACACTTGCTACCCGTAGTATGATCATGTGGCGTGTCCTCCGGGTTGTTTTCTCCCGCTCGCAAGCCCATCAAATCTACTGTTTCAAAGAGAAAAACCGGATTCACAAGTTAGATGAATTAGAATCGGACCTTGCGAACACAGGGCAATACATCAAGCTCACACACTCAACCACAATTGCCGTAGCTATGAGCTTTTCACTTCCCCTTAATCAGGAATTGCCAGTTACGCAGAGGACGCATGGAATCTCTGTGTTCTTTTCCAAGCCATTTGCCCAGATAGGGAACTGTTTACTTCCTTTCAGTGCGGACATACTTTTCGGGTTTATGATTCCACCCGTGGTTTTTTCTCGAACCATAATATATGACTCCATGCTCTAACTCGAGAATCGACTTCTCAGATGATTGAATAGAACAACGGCGGTGTGAGGCCTAAAAGGCCGATCAGACCCTTTGTGCAAACTGTCATGGACGGAAACCACCGTTCAATCCATCTTCATCAAACTATAATGCGTACGCCGCGATCTCAGGGGGTTAGTCTTCAAGCTTCATTCTCCATGCGGATGTTACCAGGTGCTTCAGATACGGTTCGCTAATTGAGTAACTACCTGCATATGAGAGTCTCTGTAGACCTGCTCTCTGTCACTCGTACATATGAAGTAGAAAAATTTCTGATTTGCTCAGAATTGGTTATAGTCTGCAAGTCATACAATACTATCAACGAACGTTCGAAGACTATCTCCCTTTTGAGTTATCAGTACTTACTAATCATCCTGATACGAATACAATACTTTCTGTTCTTCCGCGACAAATCTTTGATCAAAACGAATATTACTCTGGTCAGACCATTTCAATAGATGTTTTTTCCCTGCGCGTTTGTACTGTATCTAGAAAGTCGGAGATGCGTGTCCTTGACCTGATGATATACAAACAGGAAGTCGCACCGCCTTTATGGTTCTCAAAATCGAAACGCAAAGTACAAGCCGTCCCTCGTAAAAAGTTTGATCGAGGTGATTGAAAGAAGTGTTCAGCCGGACATGACGGTAAGAAGATCTATATCCAGGAAGATACGCTTCTCTATAATGTTTGAAATAAGCATCAACAATCGTCGAAAATATCTACCTAACCTGAATAGAGCCCCTGTCGGTGTTTAAGATGGTGCAGATTCCATTGAATTATGGATCATGATAGTCATCTTTTGGGCGACTCACAACATTGCCACAATTCGCTAGCGCAAGATAGTTGTGTATTACGCAGCGTACTAGAGGTAGCTGGTAAGTGCTATTGATCTCCGGTGAATTTCTCTGGCTCCACAATGGGGAAAATGCTTTTGGAACATCGAAGAGTCACAGTGACAGTGGCGCAGACACTATCAGACAAAGACTGAGAGCGAATATCACCGGCTATTTCACGCATTGGTTGCTAGGCTCACTTGCATCAAGTTCAATGACAAGAATCAGGAGATCGAGGAATTTGATGTTCTGGTCATAGAAGTAGAAGAAACAATCTCCTGAAAGATCATCAACTTTTCGAACACTGCATATCGTCACTGTGAAAATTCATTATTCGGCTACAAGCATAATTTTTCAGCGAGCCACCGCAGCTTTGGAAGAAATGTCCTACCAACCATCATGATCGTCACCGCCTCGTGATTCCACTAATAAGAGCGCCGATGGCCGACTGCTCTATAGTCTCTTTGCAGAGTCAAGCTCCGGCATACGTGTTTGATGTATATATATCCGCCTGTTGCCGAGAAACCGAATAGAATGTGATAAGACTGATATTTCAGGGAAGGTGAAACAGAACAATTAATTGGAAAAACGTTCTCTGAATTGGAATACGTGACAGATGTGTCAAAACCGACATAATTCAGGTATTCAGTCACATCTGAAACCGCTATTTTCGACCAAATTCAAAAGAGTCTTACAATGATTTCCATACATGACTGCCAAAACGTCATCGATCATCCTCCTATCCAGCGCTCGGGGTAAGTCGGCAATCTCTTGTTTTGTGCGTGGCAATGGAGATGATGATATCCCTCATTTCAGCTCCATTGCTTCGTACGGGAAAACATCGACTCCGAAAAGGTCTCCTGACATTGCTATGCTGGGAACAACAGGTAAATAAATATATGTCGTTTCTTTCGGCATGTCGTTAGGATCACAGTTCTGAATAGGAGTAATAAGGCGATTGGATGGGTCTCAGTCTAACTCGTTCTGCTCCATTCACCCTGATTTCCGTATGACAGGATGAGCGGACAAAAGACGATTGACAGCTCAGTGAGCTTAGATCTGCCGCAAGTGTCCTGTGACTACAGTCAGGTGGTCTTTTTCTCTTTTTTGTTTTCGGGTCTGGATCAGGGATGCCAACAGCCGGAAAACTAATCATACTTCTCGATCTGCAGCTTGAATGTGTGTGTGTATTCTGGCCCGAGGGTGGCTGAAATACCCGTTCTTCTGTTTGTCAGCGTGTGTCATTTCTGAAGCATTTAGATAGATGTCGAACTCGTCGCCAAGATCGGAAATAACTTGTTTGTTACCTACGTTCTCGATGTTAGAGTTGTCTGAAGCTAAAAGTTCAGACGCACGCCACCCCGCAGCTATTGTGACAAGAACTCAGTCATGAAATTCGAAGGCCCGGGGTTTGTGACAAACATAACAGGTCGTCAGGTACATATATATCAGCGGAAGCTTAAAATAAAATATTTACAATTCGTCCTAAGGACGTAAGTAAACCCACCAGTGACATAAAGAAAAAGCTCAAATCAGAACGCGGAAACTGAGAAGCCGTGGAAATAGAATTGGAGATACGGAATACGAAAAAAAAAAGACTCGGGGAAGGACACCCACCATGAAGGAAACTCGAGATTTCAGAAGCAGGGCGGCGCGTCCGCTCTACCTCCTCTCCCCGGTAATCCCCGCGGACCGTAGTGGCACCTATTGCAGCACATTATTCATTAATTACGTCTAGCGTGCGGTTACTGTACGGAATGGAAGCCAGACAATTGGATTGGGCCGCGGGATGGGAGGGAAGTATGATCTTCGCCCTCGACTTGATTTGTCTTTCGTTTTCTCTCTTCTTCCAATTCATGGTTAGTCCATCCGTGTTTCATTCAGTCTCTGGGATGAGATGAACGATTACTGGCGCGTGTGGGTGTTACTCGTTACAAGATCCGATAAATGAGTAAGGGGGGAGGGGAATTGTGCCCTGTCTGTCCAAGCGAAGATGCCATGCACCCAATGTCATTTCCTATTCCATTTCAGAAGGACATATACCCGCGAAGCTGTTTTCCCCCCCTCTACAAGCCACTTCCTCATTCATTAATCATTTCTAGAAATGAAAAAAGGAAAAAAGGAAAAAAAAAAGATTAGTCAATGTATCCTCCGAACCAACCCACATACAACCCGTGCCCGTGCCTTTAGACAACAAGGCCAAATTTTTTTTCTGTCCATCCTTGAGCTTCTCTCCTTCCATTTCCGTGCACAAAGGCCCGAGAGCCACGATGGTCGTTCCGGAATCCGATAGCGACCGTATGTTAGGCGTAGCGCACCACATGTGAGACGGGATTTTATCTTCCGCAAGGACCGGAAATCGCTCGATACGACGAGACGTGATCCCACTTTATTCATTCTCGACACACGGGCGGAGGTAATTTAATCGTCATATGCACGGACACGGCTATGCGCGAGCGGATGGGATAGAATAGGATAGGATAGGATAGGTTGTTAGGATAGGATAGGATAGGATAGGATAGGATATAGTCATGAGTGGCGTTTTGTCTCAAACCCAGACGATTGGATGTCGACATGTATGTCATGTCGTACATACTACACACAAGAGATGCGAAGCCTCTTTTCTCGATTGTCTAGAGATGAACGGGCGGTCGGGCCAGATCACAAGGTAATGAATGGTATGTATGTATGTATGTATGTATCGTCCGACTCACAATTTCCACATGCTTAGGCTTTTGATAAATGACGCCCCCCTCCCGTTACGGGTTTCCTCGCGAGCCAGCCTTGTCCTCCCATCTCGGGGATTCTCTTCTTTTTTCGGATGTCAAGGTGGTCTGATGTGTGTTTGTGTACATGAGCCATGGATATGGAATGGAATGGAAATAGGTGGGTCAACTTGCGACGGGTTGTTAGTATGTATGTATGAAATGAGCCATTACCGGAAACCCCGGGCGCGCTCGCTCGACAGGTCCAGAGCGGTGTACGCAATGCCCTTGTTTTTACGTAGACGAGTAAATGTTCCTCTGTTTATCGTTTGTTGCTTATCCTACAGAGACCGAAAGTGGTGAGAGCATACTAAACTTTTGATAAATTGGCGCCGCCGAGCCTTTTTGATTCTGCGACCTCTTGTCCTGGGGATATCTTTGCGATTATTTCAAGGCCCGTGGTCCACGTACCGCCGGTATCCCTATGACGCTCCGAAAGGCGTCTGTGTTTATTGTCTAATCACCGAGCACAAAGTCAAAGTGAATGCACACCTTTCCTTGCAGAATAAATAAATGTAGGCTAGACTTCACCAACGGAAACCAGACGACGAGAGACGCACGCGTACACCATGAGAGGAGCTCAATTAATCCTGCCTCTGCCTCTGGTTCTGACGGCCATTTCATTTCATCCTGCGAAATTGCGAATTACGAAACATTGTCCAGCATACTTGCTTGTGTCGGTGTCGGTGTCGTAACCCCACCGGCAGCAAAGGGGCTGGCTGTTTGAACTAGTCAGCAGATAAATAAGTGAATGGATGGATGAATGAGTGAAAATGAACAGGTGGAAATGAATATGAAATATGAAAAAGAGAACGAGCGAGCGAGGTTCGAGGCGTCGCGTCGCGAAACCACGGGATCATGGGTTCTCTCTCTGCACTTTTGGTCTCCCGATGTACCCATCAGAAAAAAAAAAGAAAAACGAAAAACTTGACCAACTCGGGTTATCGTAACCTCACCCTTATCTCACCGGCGGCAAGAGCCAAGGACAAGCCTCGAGATCTAAACCTCGAAGAAGGGAGCAAATCGAAAGCAAAAGCAAAATCGAAATCGAAAGCAAAATCGAAATCGAAAGCAAAATCGAAAGCAAAAGCGAAAAGCGAAAGCAGATTCAGGGCTACGCTACGGGATCATCTTTCTTTCTGTGTGACCTCGTCTCCCTACGTAAGCAGGAGAAAAACTCAAAATGCAAGATAAGGGGAAAAAAGTGCAAGGTTGAGTTGGGTTATCGTCGTCCACCGGCGGCAGGCAAGGACAAGCTTTGAGATTTGAACCTCAGGAAGGAAGGAAGGAAGTATATCGAAAGCGAAAAACAAGGCTCGTTCGCTCGCAATTTGCACGAGAACCCAAACCCAAGGGATTGATTATCTTTCTGTATCGTTTGTTTGTTCCCTACGTAACAAAAAGGAAGGAAACAAAAAAAGTCAAAAAAATCAAGATTAGAAAAAGGAAAGAGAGTTGGGTAACGTACTCTAAGCACTGGGTGTGTTATCGTAACCACGCGAGGGCAAGGACGAGCTTTGAGATTCGGAGCTCGCAAAAGACAGCGAAAAGCCAGGGCAAAAGGAAAGCAACAACGCTGTTGGCAGCACTCAGGCTCGCGAAAGTCACAAACCGCACTCACAGGCACCATAGAAAAACTCGGGGGTGGTGGTGAAGTCCTTTTTTTTCTTTATTGTTCTCATTCTCCCTACGTAGTACTACGGAAAAAAGAGGGAGAATCGAGGGAGAGTAGACCGAGGTCTATCAGCTACAGCCGCGGCCACAGCCACGTCGAAAGCGGACGTGGATTATACAAGACGCGAATGAACGACGGACCAGGCATGCGTGCGTGCCATCCATCCCACTGATAGTGAGCAGTTACAGTTGAGGCAAAGCCGAGTCGGGGGACAGGAAATGTGATGGAAATGGAAGCGACAGGAAAGCAGGAAAGAAGCGGGCTGGGAGGAAAGGACCAAGATGGAAGTTTGCAGAACGGGAGAAGATTGGATATTATTATTGTAATTATTGATATTATTTGGCTTGGCGGGGGCGGGGGGAAATGAAAAAAAGAAGGCAGGATCATTCTTGGTGGTGGGTTATTTTACGTGTGCAGGGCAGGCTCGCGGGGGATCGAAGAAGCGAGCGACACAGACAGGGGGAGACAGCGGATCAAACCAGATCGGGGGCACCTCGAGGCGGGTGTATGCGCGTGTTAGTGCACTGCGCGGAGCTTGAAGATATAAAAAGAATTTTATGGCGAAAAAAAGAAAAAAAGGAAGGTTGACGGGTTGTCACAGATTTCATGATTTGTTTTTCTGTGTGGTTTTTGGGACCCGAATATGCTTTTTTCCGAGGGGGGAAGGGCTTTACATACTTATAACGGACCCCCTGGAGCGAAGAATGGCCCATCATCCCCAACATGTCCTCTGATCCCGACGCAGCAGTATTGGCGAGTTGCGAGGCGCCTCCGGCGGGGGCGGCGAGTACGAAACGCCCGACGCCGCCTGTGGAGTCGGGCGCGGTGTGCGAGGGGGACGGAGAGGCGGACGCCGAGGCCGAGCCCGAGGCCGAGGGGGACGGCGAGGAGCGGTCGTCGAGCGAGTACGAGTCTGGGCGGGTGTCGTGCGACACGTGCGGGCTGTCTGTGTCGTTCCGGGACGAGGCGACGGGGGGGTTCTCGCTGAAGGAGTGGCAGGAGCACAAGGAGACGTGGTGAGTGGGCCGCCGTGGCGCTGTGGAGTTGCTGACGGGATGACGTAGCGGTGGGGCGGGGGAGAGTGCGGCGGCGGGGGCGGGCGTGGGAGGGCACGCGCCTGCGAAGCGGCGGCGGGCGAAGCGGACGGAGGAGGAGCGCAAGGCGTACCTCGGGAGCGACCCGTATGTGGAGCGGTTCGAGGCGTACCGGGTGCTGTGCAAGTCGTGCGACAAGTGGATCCGGCTGCGGCCCAACTCGACGTACTGCTCGATCCCGTGGGACGCGCACCGCAAGTCGTGTCTCGCCAAGAAGATGTGTGTGGTCCTGTTGTCGCCGCTGCCCCTGCTGACGTCTGCCCAGAAACAGCAAGAACGTCTACGCCCTCGACGAGCGCAACGCCCTCTTTGCCAAGGACCCCGATGTCCGCAAATTCGACGCAGAGCGTGTCCTCTGCAACCTCTGCGACTCGTGGATCCCGCTCAACCCCGACAACCACCTCTTTGCCGTCCAGACCTGGCTCCAGCACCGCGCCGCCTGCCAGCAGGCCCGCCCGGCCCCGCCCGCCCCGCCGGCCCCGTCCGCCGAGCCCAAGCCCAAGCCCGACCCTGCCACCCGCCCGCCGTCCCCGGCCCCGTCCCCGGCGCCCTCGCCGTCCTTCCACGACCTCAACCCCGCCAACTACACCCCCGCCCACGAGTCCCGCCGCCGCAATGCCGAGCAGCGCGCCGCCACCCTCCGCGCCGACTCGCTCATCGCCGAGGTCGAGCCCAACCGCGTCTTTTGCAGTCTCTGCCAAAAGTGGGTCCAGCTCCGCCAGGACAGCAGCTACTGCGCCTACCCCTGGCTCCAGCACCGCGGCAAGTGTCTCGCAAGACAGTGAGTCTCGCTGTTGTTTACTCGCCCACGCTGACGCCGCTCCAGCCAACGCCGCGCAGCAAAAGCAGCCGAGGTGGCTGAAGCCAAAGCGCGCAAACTGGGCCACGTGTCCTCTGCGCACCCACCAACGATGCACCCCGCCTCCCGCCCGGCCCGCTCGCTCTCCGCCGAGCTCGAGAGCGAGGACGACGCGCGCCGTGCGTCCCCCGAGGACCTCTACCGGCGCCACCGCGACCGCGAGCGCGAGCGCGCCCGCTTCCACGCCCCGTCCTCGTCGTACAAACGCTCCTACGACCACCGCCACGCGCCGTACCCGCACCCGCATGCGCACGGCCACGGCCACGGGCACCACCACGGGCACCACCACGCCCACGGGCACCACGGCCACCCGCACTCGCACCCGCACCCGCACCACGCGTACCGCCCGGGCACGGGCAGCAGCACGTCCTCGTCTGTGCGCGTCATCCGCGCGTGGAACGGCGAGAGCCCGCCGAGTCCTGGAGCCCCAGACAGGGACAGGGCCACCGCCTCGGCCGCGGGCGACCCACGTTCCCCCGCGCCCGCCGAGCACGAGCGTGACGCCGACCGCGAGCACGACGCCGACGTCGACATGGACGCCGACGCGGACGACGCAGAGGTCGACGCGGACGCAGACGCCGATGCGGACGCCGACGCGGACGGCGAGCGCGATACCGAGACCGCGCCGGTCACGCCGCCTGTGCGCGCGGCGGCGGGGCATCACCGTGAGCGCCGCGAGCGCGAACGGGAACGGGAGCACGCATATGCGTATGCGCATGCGCATGCACACGCACACGCGCACGCGCACGCGCACCGGCGGCCGTCGTTTGCGTACTCGCCTCCGCCGTCGTGCGGCGCGCACCCGCCGCACCCCGCGTACGCCCCTGCGCCGCCGCACGCGCCCGCGTACGCCCCTCCACACGCGGCGCACGCGCCCGCGCCCGCGGACCTCGACACGCCGCCTGGCCGGCGCCATTTTGTGCTTGCGAGCATACACCACCTGCGCAGCACGACGTATGAGGCGAGCGACGAGATGCGGGTGAGTGCGCTTGTGGCGTATTTGAACGCTGCGGTGCCTGTGGACAAGTATGAGGATTTTGATACGGCGGAGGTTGTGCGTGTGCTCGGTGTCCTCAGGGAGAGGGGCAGGGTCAGGTTGGAGGGCGATTTGGTGTGGGTTTAGGAGGGGGGGAGGGTGTACTTGTTCGTGCTTAGAGTAGTTTTTCTTTTGTCGTTGTGCCTCTGCTCCGTCTCTGCATGTATATGTATGTATTTTATATGTACGTCTCTGCAATCTTGGTATTGTTTCTTGCCACACAGGCCTACACTCTGACATGTCTTTGTGTCGTTTTGTACGACTTCATCACCGTATCCTGAGTCGCACTTCAAGTATGGCTTGGTGGTAATGTTCGCGTTGACATTGGTCTTGGATCTTATTTCTTTCCCAAGTCTTTTCCTGGTTCGCATTGTGTTGCTTCCGTGTGTGCCTAGCCGAGTCTCGCTTCAAGTTTTGGAATACTCATGTCAGGGTTCACACTCGTTCTCACTATCCATGTATATACCTCGATATGTTCATGTTCATGTTTCATGTTTCGCGTTGTTTCTCTCTCTCTCTCTCTTTTTGCTTCCGCGTATTCACCGATGCGGTACACATACACCACGCAGTCCGCCCGCCCATCAGCAGTGATTGTGATTGATGACCGCCATGCCCCGCCTCGCCTCGCCTCGGTCGATCGAATCATTGGCTCCACGGCGGGCGACCCCTGACGGGTTGGTCGGACGTGTATAGCCTGCTACATACATGGCGTATATGGATATGTCTATGTAGGTACATAATATGTCTATGTCGGAACGAAATCGAAAACGAAATCGAAACGAAATCGAAAACGAAAAGAAAAGAAACCTCAAGGGCAAGGTCAAGGGCAAGGGCAAGGGCAAGGTGACGGTGACGGTGAGTGACGTGCTCCACCCTTCTTTTTCCATGCGTGCTGTCCGCGCCGCGAGGCCATACTGCTTATGTCCGTCCGTCCGTGTTTTGGATTTGGATTTGGATTTGGATTTGGATTTGGTGCGCGAAGAGATTGTCGTGTCACGACACCCCCCCGGATGGATCACGGATAGACTGCTATATGTCTAGTAATGGAGTTGCTTTGACCGCGTCGTGATCTGCCCTCGTTTTATTTATTCTGTGTTCGTTTTCCTCACTTCCGTCCGAGTCGAGGGCGCTTCGTAGCTTGGAAGCCAAGCCTCGTATGTATGCATGTATGTATGTATGTATCAATCATGTCTGCAAATGAACAATGGCACACTTGCCCACCCCCTCCGACTCGGAAATCCTTGTTATGTTGCATGGTATGCTAATGCAGAAAGAAAATGATGTGGAATTCTCCGTATTTTTTTTATTTCTCTTTCGATCAGTGTGGATACGCAGAGCCACCATCATGATGATTGTCATCGTCTACATTCTCATTGTCAGGCGAAATGTAACAGATATATGTATGTAATTATAGGGTCCAATGCTCAAAGCTGTTGTGGATTAGAAGAATCAATTCGTAACAATTTATATATATGTATGTAATTATTAATGAATCAATGCTGTAAGTCCAAAGTCTTACATACTCTACAATTTCCGTCAAAACATTGTCCTGAGTAACCACGGTACCCCCCGGTGATACGGATCTCCGGAGAACATATCACTTCTGCACGATCATGGAATGCAAACGCAAGGCCGTCATTTTGTTCTTGTCACCCTTCTATTAATAAGTTTGGAAAAAACAAAACATATTTATTTTTCCGCGGTTCGCCGTATCGCCGTGCTTCCACGTCACAATTGTCAAATATGTCCTCTGTACTGCCCCCCACCCGCCGCCCTTCTCGAGAATAGACTAAAGTCCAATCACATCTAACATAACACATAACACTTACCGAGATGAGCAACACCACACACCCACCCCTCCCGAACAAGCCGGCGCCGGCATTTACGCACAAAGTCGAAGCAAGAAGCACTTGCTCGCCCCTGCACTTACTTTTATTACTACTATCACTATTGCTTACTATTACAATACCCTACAACGCCTCGAGCAGCGCACCGCAACGCAACGCAGCGCAGCGCAACACCAGGACCCCATCCGTCTTATCCGCGTCCGTATCGGAGCGCCAGTCCCACAGCGTCCCACCAGCGTGATGATCAAAAGACCCCGCAGCACAGGTGAGAGAAGCCTATTTGTTCGAAAGGGCGACCTTGCTACTCGCTTCCATGTGTGGGACTCGCACCCACATATGGCTAGTTGTCCGTGTCGGTGGAGACCTGATGGGACGATGTTGTTATGTATGGGATTTCTTTTTTTGTGGAGAGATATGGACGGTATATGGGTTTGGGTGATTGATTGGTGCACTTGGTGCTGGCTAAGAGGTGGTTTGGATTACCTAAAGCGCGGCGACTTGTCCTCAGCACGAGAACTTGCACCATGATTGTTTTCCTCTCCCTCTTTCTCTCTCTTTTGGTTTGTGGATCATGACATGTGGTACTGTGCCTAAAAACATGTATTCTGAGAGAGCTCCGCAGCATGTGCTGAGAAGTACCTCCACGCGGTGTGGGAGAACGGTCTATGTCTTTCTTTCAAAAAAATTTTAGCTCGATCACTCGTCTGGCGGCGGCGTCGTTTCTCACACGTTTGTCAGATTGTGGCGTTGATCACGCGGTCACTCATTCAAAAGAAGGAGAGTGTTCTGTTCTTCTTGTCAAAGCCGGTTATGTCAAAACTTTAAAGATAATTTTGGTTCAACCGATCTCCGCCTTAATTAATTCTCCGACCGCGCTCTTTGGTTCCCCGCCCCCGTCTGACCCTTGACTCCAACAGATTGTTTTTGTACACATTATTTCTCTCTCCTTCGTATTCGCTACCTCTACACTCTTGGCTCTGCTTCTTGAAACTTGAATATCCACCACCAAAGTTGGAAACAGCCGTATCTCACCATGCCGCCTATCATGAGATCATGCCGAGATATAAATGGACTCTCCTAACGGTCCGAACGAGAATGATAATCTTACAGTGTTGATCTTCTCCATAGAATCATGACAGACGAGTTCTCAGCTCGATTCTCATGTTTTGTAAATCCATAAGAGATAAGCAATGTTTCACAACACACGCTTACTGATTTTGTCATGTATCAGGAAAATGAAATATCAAGATGCGGTCGAATATCCTGTTCTCGTTCGCAATCTCAATCTCTGTTCGCCTCCGTTGCATCAACCCAAGTCACGGAACGGCATTCATTTCTTGCAATGAACAAACGACCGACCCATACATACCCCTCTCTGATCGCGTTTCTGGTGCATTGGTATCACAATTCTTATCAGCGAAGATGTCAACGCCCCTATGATTCGGACTGTCACCAAATGCGATGCTCCATGTCACGTATCTTCCAGTGACATAGACAATCTATCAGTCATCAAGACATGGACGAAAATCTCAATTGATATGAGGTCGCAAACAACACTTGTGTTGTCCATATGGGTTTCCCCGGGTTTCTTCTCAGTATAGACGCCACACAATCAGTTCGGCGATCTGGTGCCGGAATTGATTTTGGGAAGTGTACCATATCTCAGGTTCGAGGCCATGATAATACACTAAACTCTTGAGCCAATTGCCATCCGACATTTGCTAATACTCTATTCCATCAAATAATACATTTGTCATGACGGTAAGTCATGGCTTCTTTTACTTACAAGAGAACCATGAATTCACACATCCTTTTTCTGGAGTCCTTGGCTGTTCTTTAATTTTTCATTCAGCTTGCCCTGTCACTCTTGCACAAGACTGAAGCGAAGAGTCAAGAGATGCCTTTAATTCTCAGGGACATGTTTCTCATTTGGCAATGTATGGACAGCTGCTCTGAGATAATAATATAGGTCATAAACGCCGATGCCTAGAGTCTCACGCCAATGAAATCGAAGCTGATCAAGGTCGATAACCCTCCTCATGTACATATCAAGGAGATTTGGATATGGTTTCAGAACTCAAGCTCAATGAAACAATCCAACGGCAGGACCTCGGGTGAGGAGATATACATCTTGATTTTCCATCATTGCTTCAACCTTGTTGCCTTTTGATGATAAAATATCGATAAATTCTCGACAAAGAGCTAGCTATAGGACGCCTAGATCGCCGTCCGATCCTATCGAGCATCTGGAAGATGACAAGGATGCGCCAGCGGGCATGACGCCATTTGTCTCTGCCCCTGTTCGAGATTGACACGAGTTCTTTAAAGTTCAATCAAGTTGACTATTTCTTGAGTTCTCGGGCGACTTTCATGAAATATACCGGCATATAGTATATCGTACGTTACACGGTTTATACAGAAACTTCCATGACAAGGATAACGCTCGAAAATGTTCCTGTCATTGCAAAAATAGCTGAGAATAGATCCTTCCAGGAATTTCACTGTGACATCTCAGCCGTAATAATCTGCGTGATACTGGATAAGTCCCGAAAGAAATATTTGCACAAGTTGGCCACGGGTGGCAAGGAGAGGTACTATTCTTCTTCGCTTCCTGCAGAGAAGATCATATGTGGAAGGCAAAGTTCTTTATATTCTCTCATAATCAAAACGCGCCAAGCAGCTTAGATTCATTGTTCAACTCGCTCCATAATGACCTGCTAATAAGAGCGTGATCAATTGAAGTGAAGACGACGGGTCATTGCAAGTGATTAGTACAACATGACGTGAGAAGTCGAAGGGGGGTGATAATTCGGATTTAAGCAGATTGTCCAGCCGAAAGAAGATGGTCCAGAGACACTTCCCGAGATGAATATTTTCCCTGCGCGGACAAGTTGATGAGAACGTTTCAACGATCATGATGTGACTGGTGACCGAGGTAGAAACAAAGGAAAATAATTGCGTCTTCAATAATATCTATACGCAATGTTACCAAATTTGAGTAAGAAAAAGAAAAGAAGAAAAATCGAAAAAGCAGGACGCGGATCTTTCGAAATTAGGGGGCTTCTTAACTTGACTTGTGCCATCTTCTGCCGTCGGCGACTACTCTCTGTATTTGTTGAACGCACCAGTACTGAAACGACGTCAAATGCCAAAACAATCATTTCCGAAGCATATTCCGGATCCCTCATTCTCATCGCTACGTGAGGCGAGGTAAACCGGAAAAGAAAGGTGTCCCCGGCCCAATGCTGTGGGTTTCCGACCAAAGTCCGACTCGCCGTTGCAGTTAATAGTACATTTTCATCCCTGAACCAAGTCTAGAAAGTAGATGCAGCAAAATCGAAGCTTACCATTGTATGTGGTATTTCGGTTTACTAACTCACGTCCAGACAAGTCGGGCTATCTCAGTATGGCTGGAGGCAGAATATAATGCCCTGGACTCGGTTAAGGTAATTTATGGAGTGAGAATGAACAAGTAATAGATACGCATGGAATCATAGCTTTCTGCGTTGTTCGGTGGAGAATGTCGGGACTTGGAGTTGCGTGATGATGTCTCGGACTTTGAACGTGACAGAACTCAAAAGGTCAACCTATAGCTTATCCAAAAGATAGCATGAGATGAAAACGAGACATGTAAAGATGAGGATACAAGCAAAGTTTCTCCCGCCATATTACAGTGATGACGAGTCTACAAGATTTATGAGACCAGAACTTCATCAGGTAATTTTGTACACGGACTAAGTCGCGTCTCGGGCCATAATCTAAGTAATAAGCGCTCAGTGCTCGGCGCTATGCTCTCAAGCGCGCTGCTCGTCATCGCGACGTGTCGATAATAAAGGGTGCCTCTGCGGGGGCATGGTCCGAACCCCTGATGGAGGACAGGCGGCTTTGTGTTAATCAAACTTTCCACACTAATTTCGTATGTGTTCAGTTCCGTAGCAGCTGTGAGATGTTCCTCTGGAAGATGAAAAAGCATTCGTCGAACTAAGAGTTTAGGAGGGAGTATAAAACTACAGATGAAAGGCTCTTGCAAGATATATAGAGACGGAAACACCCGTGGCGTAGGGCAGCCTTGGACTTCATTGAAGGAGGAGATGCTTTGGGTACATTCACAAAATTGTTTGGGATCATGCCACATGTAGTAAACCAAACATACAGCGACTGCAATATACTCAATCACACCGAGTATGAGTCAAAGTAGCAGAGAATTTGCTTTGTTCACGTCCTGATTCGTTACCAAATCATTAACTGGAACGAACCTCAAGAAGTGGTAGCACAATGCTCGGACAGGGTTCGAAGTCTTGGTATCTAGTGTACAAGCCACGCCGATTAGGTTTTGCTAAAGGGGTGAGAAAGTTGGAAGACAAAAGTTGTCATCAGAAAAGCAGAAATGAGACTCAACCTTGCCCGCAATATCAAATGCTCAACAGACGCACCGATCAGCCAGGTGAGCACACCTGATAAGGTTGTTAAGAACTCTTTAGACTTCATTCAGAACGGTTAAGGGATGTTATGAAATATGAGTTCACTTGGAACCACATCAGTAACTTACATTACCGGGCATATTCCTTACAAGAGAAAACGATATAGAGAGAAGATTCTTTCTATATCCGGCCGCTGATTTATGTCTACGATCATGAAACTTAACAGGAAGAAAACTAGACTCGTCCATATCCGCCGTCCGCAAGGAACCCACTCACACGATTTACGATAGCGATTAAGCCGATGAGCCACCGGGCAAGCTCCATATCCAACTTCTCTACGGACCCACCTTGCGCGAGACGTTGGTAGAAGTCTGCGCGTCGGGGAACAGAGCGAATAGCCACCTGGAAATGATTGAAATTTTGTAAGTTGAGCTGTCAATACACAAGAAAAATGAACAATAATCCATTCGGGACAGCGAGTAATGTCGGAAACAGAGCAATCTCGAGTGACAATTGAGTTCTTGATACTATCCGTGACTTTCTCCACAAAGGCATGGGTGCACATAGTGCGCAACTGGGGATTGCAGGACTAGAAGGAAGACTCACCGATACGAGAGATCGAATGAGGAACGAGTGGTGGTGTCTGAGAACCTTGTCATATGATTGCTTGAAACAGACATGAAGCTCGGCAGAAGTGTCTGACTGCATATGCTGCAGCGCGTGATAAGTAAGTAAAAGGCCCCTGGGTTATATTAGTCGAGCTCAACCAAGGTAACAAGAAAAGAGGAATAGTAGAGATAGTGAATGTCGCCGCCGTCTTCCTGAGACTCAATCCTCCACACTGTGGAAGGCTGAGGATAGGTCGCGAAAGACGGAATGCTAAGCTACTCATGGACGTTCAAGGCTAACCGTTATGGAATCGAACAAAAGGCTGTTCACAAAAGTCAAAAAAAAGGAAAGAAACGACAAAGCCATTGAATGATAAAACATGGAAGATGTCACAAGCAAGTTGAATATACCTTGTGAGACGCACCAGGCATGGTGTGGCGTGTTTTAAAGCTTCTCTTCCCTCATTCAGTACGAGCTCCTCAAGCGTGCCAGAAGATGCACGAGCGGCCTCATACCGAGACCGGACACCCTTCAAAGATAAAATAAATGCATGAGCTTCAGGATAAGTTGGAGAATGAACTGAAAAATAGCGAACAGCAATATTACTTCGCAGGTCTGACTGTATGAAGCCAAAGACACCAGAGCCGAAAAGATCTACAGCAGGAAATTCGATTAATACTGAGATGGAGAGATCAGAAATACATCTGAAGTAAGTTGACCTGTGCATCATCGTTGTGGAGATCAGAGAGACACCATCCTGGCATGGATAATACTGGTTTCTGACTCCTCGGTTTGATACACTCTGTCGTTGCGTTTATGGAGGGAATGTCACTTACCAAGCATCTGTACAAGTCCATTTGACGCTTCAATGAACGCTTGGGTATCTATACCTTCGGCTGTGACTGGTACCTCTGCAAAGGACTAGATATTGAATGCATAGTTAAGTGTCAAGTTTATCTGGTTTGCGAAAGTGTATGACCTTTACTGTCTCAAAGTATGGCACCATCGAGATCCAACTAGAACGTATGCACAGAGACAGAACAAGTCCTGAGTAGAAAGAGTAGCAGAAACATGCAGTCAGGCTGCGAAGGCGTGGTTGTGTCACGTGCATGACAGGGCCAAGGTCCGACACTCCGGACTCAGTCTCCCTAGGGCTCGTATAGAGGGGAGGGTTTAACTCGAAATTCGTCATGATCTGAACGCTCGTCAACGTCCGATATAAACCATGCAAATCGCTTCTCCTTCGACATACGCTCACTGACTGACAATGTCTCCGAACTGTGCTTCGTCGCCTTTGTTGTACCCCTATAGCAAAGGTTTGGGGCGGAATTCGGGCCTGGATAGTGCACGCAGTGACGTTGCGGTGATGCGAGGAACAAGAGTCGATCGTTGTCTGTACTGACAAATACTTCCTCTCTATCGAACCATGCCTTCACTTTTTCTTATAGATTTAATCACTCCAGCTAAGGTGCGCCAGAGGTAGATATCCATGCTCAGTTATTGAGCCTTGCTAGTCTGGTCACTATGCCCACGGCAACATCTATCTTGGTTCCATCTCGAGTTGCTGCTTCTCTGTCAGATGTCTTAGCCCATGTAGAGACAAAATCACGAGCTTCTGTGCCTGTATCTCCCATTCAACATTGACTCGGACCACTCGACGATCTTCTTCACCTCGACCAACTTACCAGCCCATTCTGTAAGAAAATTTAGCGCTAAATTACAGACCACTCTCTCGTGACCATATCGATCTGAGGACATCAATGCTTTTGTTGAATAGACTGAGTCATGTTGTAGGAAGTCTCTACCGCTGTGGCGGCGGCGTCTCCCGACGCTCGCGTTCTCGGACACATTACCTTTTCCAGCACACTGCGGCACATCTGACTTCGGACGAACCCTCTATCGATACTGTACAGTTCCTGTTTTCAGCCACACCTACGATCGCTCATATAAAATACCTTCCCGTTTTGGATACCCTCAGTTCTATCTCCACGAACTGAGGGCAAGTAACTTAATTTGTCGTTGATCGTACTTTGTACTTAGCAGATATCTAGTTCTACAGGTCAAACAGAGTTCTATTTCTACGTACTGAGGATATCGTACTTATATCTAGTTCCACAGGTCATAGGGCCCTGATTTTGCGCTTTTGAGCATACACCTGACACCACGTATTGTAACAACCATTACACATTCATTTCACACCCAAAATGTCAACGACGAATTCAGGAGGAAGCAACCCTCCCATTTTCCCAGATGACTGCCAGTTCGACGGAACAAACTACATCTTGTTTAGAGACCAAGTCACGATAGCAGCTCGACTGAAAGGTGTGGACAGATACCGTGACAGATCAATCCTGGCGCCAGACTTAGAGACAAAATCAGCATTGGCTACTTCGACCACAATGGAGTGGTGGGACCTAAACCCCTCACCATAAGAGTGGTGTGCCAGAAATGCATGGGTGTTAGTGTTGATTGTGCATGATATAACCAAATGTTGGGGACTGCTGCAGAAACCTGGTTGACCCTGAAGGAAAGTGTCATGACTTGCCACCTACCTCTGGTACTGAGCCCTAGCCCTGGGACCTCCACCTCCCCAGATTGGTTCCATGATGCCTTGGAAACATGCACCACCCATGCTACTACACACTGGTCCCCTCAGCACCTATCACTGCCACCCTTTGGCCATCACCACCCATTGCTGCCACATCAGCACTGACCCACTGCCACCCTTGGCATCCCCTTGGCCATCACTGCCTGTCAATGCCACATTAGCACCAGTCTCAGCAACCTCTGGTGCTTCCCCTGGCTGATACCAAAACTTTCCCTGGCCTCCACCAAGCACCAATCATGCATCACAACTCATGCATCACCCTTGGTCTGACCTCCATGCACCACACCCCCTCCCCTGCTTGCCTCTTTGCCTTCTCATCATTCTATGCCTCCTCCTTGCCCATGCTCCCAAAGCAACACCCTTCCTTTGAGAGCTTTTTTTGTGCTGCACAACCCACACTGACATCTGCTATGGTCTTGCACAATGCCTGGCACTGTGACTCATCACCAAGGCCTAGACCTGTGCCCCAGGGCCTACCTAGCTACCCTTGTATATAAGTTGTAGCATAGACTTTGGTATAGTAGTCTTGATATTGCCCATAGTCTCATATTTCTGTCTCTGTTTTGTTTTGTGTCTCATGTCCTGGTTTCTCTAGTTTTGTCTTCATTTATTTTTGTCTCATATCAACTCATCTCATTTCTTACTTGTCTCATATCATCTTGTTACTCTCATCTCTACTCATGTTACCTTTCCAAATCTATTCTCTGCTTCTATCACTCTCTCTGCCTCAAGCCTCTAAGTTCTTCCTTGTCTTATTATCTCCTCCAGTCTTTGTTTCCATTCCACTCTTCCTCTGTTTCTTGCTTTGATTCTTTCCCATTCTGGCTTGGCTAGATCCCCACACTATCATCTCTGTTAGAACTATAGTTAGAACTATAGCGCAGTGGATGTATGTAGACCATCATCTACACCTAGATCAATACACTGTAAGTGAATAATCCTCAGTAGTGTATAAACAGAACTGCATTGTGTACCTAGATCAATACACTGTAAGTGAATAATCTAGGTATGGTTAAGTGTGATGTTCATGTATAATAAATGTTTGTAACATACCCTCAGTAGTGCATAAACAGAACTGAGGGTACTTGTGATTGTCCATGCTGTTATAAGTTACTTGAACAAACCAATTGTGGCCATGCAGTGGCCAGACAGTGGCCCTGACATTGGTACATGGTACTTTTCACATCGTCACATCTCAACAATCTCTGATTTCAGGACTTGCTAATTCCCTGCTACTTGCCCTGGTCTCTGGATCCCCAACCCTGGGACTTGCTACCTGCCCTGGAACTCATCTTCCACCCCTACCCCACACTTTTGGCACCTGCCTTAACACTCTTCACTCCAAATGTGATCAGCGCTCTCTGCTTATTGTCTACTCACATCCTTTGTCCCACCTCTTAGTCTCGCATGCTCTGTGCTCATTGACAGTACTCACCATGCATGTCAACATTGTGTTCACCACATAAGAAATTGCTTAGTGGTCTGAGCCCCTGTAGTCAGCAGAACCTGACAGAAGGCTATGGAGTGGTAACTGACCAGAGAGCAGCTTTGGCAGAAAATGCACTCAGAATGACAAAGTATAAGGATTGAACAGACTTCCTTGAGCACATCACAGATCTTTGGCTGAAGTGGCAGACAACCATTGAAAAGGGGGCAGATGTAGAAGACCAACAGTTGTGAGTGATCATAATTTTGTCACTCTCTGTGTTGTGGAGCTTCATTGTCATGTCATTTCCTAGCACAACAACCTTGGTCCAACTGGTAGCAGGCCTTACCATATACTGGAAATGCCTGAAGGAAAGTCCAGCAAAGGCAGGACCAACCACAACTGCACTACTCATAAAAATGCCCCAGACTTGATGGAAGCTTCTCTGTATCAATTTTAACTGTAATTGGACTGGACACACTATTGAAAACTGTTATTGGAAAGGAGGGAAGGAAGGTCAGTTCCATCCAAATTTAGGACACAAATGAACTCCAGGCCTCCCATCTCAATTTTAGTCCAATAATGTCACCCAAGTAAACCCTGCAGCAAACCTGAGGAACATTCCTGGTGGTCACCTATAAACTTATGGCCAAGCTCCTGTTTTCTCTAGCTGCAGTATTGAGTGACAAGACCAAACCCTGGAACCACACCTATCCAAAATGTGATCTCGTCAAGTGCATTTGCTGTTCAACACCAAAAAGGAGAAGTCCTCACTTATGCTGACTCTGGAGCTACAAATCACTGCTGCATCCAAAGAAATGATTTTGAGGATTACCAGACATAGACAACACCTTGCCAGGGGATGTTGGCAAACAGAGAGGGGGTCTTTAGAATCCTAGGGATGGAAACAATCGGGAAAACTGTGAAGGTGGAAGGAAAAATGGTACACCTGGTGTTTAAGTTTGCTCTTCACACTCTTGACCTTATAGGAAATCCAATTTCTATTGGGAAATTTGACAAACTGAGGTTTGCTGTCCTGTTTAAAGGGAGTCAGGCCATTTTCTTCAATTCATCTGGCTACCTACTCATGAGGGACTAAAAGAGATAGGATGTACCTTCTGGAACTACTTCACACTCACTCCCAAGCATTGCTCAGACAGTCCTCAACCATGCCTCTTGGTGTTTCTTTGAAGGTCCTTGTCACACAATTTTTAAGCACTGCCATCAACCTCAACATATAGTGCCAATGTTTTGGCCATGCAAGTATATAGGCAATTAAAGATTTGGAGTCAAAGGAGTCAGTGGATGGTTTCTACATCACAAGCAAACAAAACAAATTTAGTTTTTCTGAGCACTGCATCTATGGAAAGCATATCATCCAACCTTTTGACAGAAAGTCTGAAGATGTGCAAGTAGTGGAGGTGAAAGTCTAAATTAACTTCTAGGAGTCAGCAAGTGTGGTATTCCTGTGGAGGTGCTCTTTAATTGGTGGTATTCAGAGACTGAGGATGTATAACTTACTTTACTTGCTACAGTTTGTAGTCATAGCAAAAGCTAGGCAAACATGCTTTCTGTGCAATGGAATAGGCAAATCATTTTTAAAAGCATCAATAAGCCCCTTTTTTGTCAAACTTATCTACTGTCATAATCCACTCACTCCTCTCCAATCTCTTTGGTTCCAGGGCCCCACAAACCACTCCACCTTTGCTTCAGTATCAAGACATGCACTGATTGACTTGCCATACTCAAGCCATCACCACCATCTGCAGCAACTCCCACAGCCATCACCAGCCATCACTGCCACACCCATCACTGCTCATTCTTGCAATCCTCAGTGCTTCTCTTGGAATCAACCAATGCTTCCTCTGACTATCATCAGCTTCCATCACACATCACAGCCTATGCATCACCCATCATTCTACCACATCATTCTTCCACATTACAGGTCACCCATTATTCCATTACATGATGCATCACCTGTGCATCCTGTTGCTCTACTGCCCCTCTCCTCTCCACTCAAACCCCCAAAGCAATGTTACCACTCCTTTGAGATTATTCTTTGCACTGCATGATCAAAACCAACACCTACTAGCTTTGCACAATCCCTGAACTGCACTTAGAGCCTCAGTGCTGTATCTTGACACTGGAGCTGAGATCTGCAGCCTCAAAGCTTACTTTACCAATCATATATAAGCCAGAGAATAGGACTTGGTATGGTAGTCTTGGTATTACCTATATTGCCTGCTTTACATCTGTTTTATGTTTTGTACTTCTCATCTCATGTGTTATTCCTGCCTCATACTTGTTTTGTTCCATTCATCTCATACTTGTCTCATATCCATCTACTCTTTTTCTCAACCCTCACCTCATCTCTCTTGTTTTCACTCTTTTAAGTTCCACTTCAATTTTTTCATCTCAAGTCTCAACTCAGCTCTATCTTTAACTCTAGTCTTCTACACTCATCACTGAAACCTCATACTCTGCCTCATTTTGACTTGGCTGCACCAACTTCTTAATCCTTTAATCACCCCTTATTCATTCACAGTGCCCTATCATCTCCTTGACATCTACTATGAGATTCATCCACCCCTGCTTACAGTCCTGGCACTTGTGCTGACTTTGTTTTTAACCCTGGAGCTCATTCTTCACCCATGCTGACACTCTGAAATACTTTAGCACTCCTCTGCTTCATCCTGTTGCCTCCCCAGCCCTATATCTCCTGAAAAAGCTCAAGACTTCAATCCAGTGTCAAGGCCTTGAAACTCAAGCTTCCATCTCAATCCAAAAGAACAGTGTGTTTGATTAATAATTTGACAAATCACAAAAAAAGTACTCAAAAACAGAGTTATATTGACCAAATACAATCACAAAACCTACAGGTAAAGAGGCTGAAACAGTAGCTAAAAATGGGCTGATCAAAGCATTGATTGAGATCTATGCAAGCAAATTAACCCTGGTGTGACTCTTGACACATTGCACCTCATCTCATCACTCATATCACATCTCATGATTGTGCCTGTCATGACCCACTACTGACTGTAAGGCTTTGACTAGTGACTCGCAACGCAACACGTCAATAGCACTGAGAATGTTAAATGGACTAAGTTAAGGAAGTTACTACAAATACAGACTACAAGTATTGAGGCATGGTCACGTGTACCATGACACTGACCACTGGTACTCAGCTTCAGTTTGGGACTCCAACCTCCCTAAACCAGCTTCTATGAGGTCCTGGGCCTGGACCACTACCTGACCAGCCACCCTGGCAGCCTCTGGCCTTCACCGGCCATCACTGCCACCAGCCACCACCATCCTGGCACTCTTTGACCATCACTGCCTGCAGCCACCACATCAGCACCAGCACCAGCCATCCCTGGTGCTTTCTCAGCCACAGCTACCACATCAGTGCCGATGCTGGCAACTCCTGGTGCTTCCTCTGGCCTGTACTGAAGCCTTCTCTGGCTGCCACCAAGATGCCCATCATGCATCATGACCACACATCACTGCTGGTCTAATCTCCACATATCTTGCCCCACTCCCACTTCTCTCCTCGCCTTGCCATCATTCCATGCCTCCATGCTCCCAAAGCAAGACCTTTCTTTGAGGAGTTTCCTTTGTGCCACATGACATGCATCGACTACCACTGCTACCTTGCATGATCCCTGGATTTCATCTCAAGCCCTAGCACTGCAACTTGTCATTGGAGCTCAGATCCGAGCCCCAGGGCCTATGTACCATCCAGTATATAAGTCGTAGAGTAGCATCTTGTACTCTAGTCTTGATATTTCTGTACTTTTGTCTCTAGTTTTTGTGTTTTTGTCTCTGTTTCTTAGTTTTGCATGTCCTGGTTTCCATTTCTCAACTTATCTCATTTTGTCTTGTACTTGTCTCACTTGTCTCGCTTCTCTTGTCTCTACTTGTCTTGTACTCTCAATCTAACTCTGCTTTCTCTCTCTCTCTCTCTCTGCCTCAAGTTTCTAAGTCTCCTCTCTTCTCTCTTCTCTCACCTTAGTCTCAACTTGTTTCATTTCCCCTTCTATCTCTCATCTTGACTCTCTCCTCTTTCAGCTTGCTTAGATCTCCACATCCTTTTCTTTGATTCTAGGACTCGCTAAGTTCCCTCACTCATCCTGGCTACTTGTTCACCAGCCCTGGGACTTGCTCGCACACCAGTGCTTGTCTCCTCTCTACCCTTGCATCCCTGAGACTTGCACCCACCCTGACACTCATCTTCCAACCTCCCTCCTCATCTCTGGCACTTGAACTCTTGCCTCAGTGTAATCAATGATCACTCACTCAACTGCTGCTTGCATCTCTGGCTTGTTCCAGTCTCACATGCCCCATGCTCTTGACAGTACTGCTGTGTTTGTGGACATTGTGTGCACCATGTAAGGATTCACTCAGTGGACTGAGCCCCTGTGGTCAGTGGAATCTGACAGTGCCAAAGACAATGCTGCCATTGTTGCCACCTTTTTTCATTGTCACAGAACTCATATATAGTCTAACTATGCTTTTTAATAATTTTTGTCCTGCTTCTTTTTTATCACTCAGAGCTCATCAATCCTTTGGATTGGTTAAGGCCTCTGTTGGGGGGACTCAAGGCTTAATCCAGCCTCAACCTCACTTTGTTTGGTTAAGGCCTTGGTTGAGAGAACTCAAGGCTTAGATCCAGCTTCAACCTCACTTTGTTGGGGGGACTCAAAGCTTGGATCCAGCCTCAACCTCACTTTATTGGATTAAGGCCTCAGTTGGCCAGCTCAAGGCTTAGATTCAGCCTCAATCTCACTTTATTTATTTAAGACTTTAGTTAGAGGATTCAAAGCTCAGATCCAGCCTCAATGTCACTTCATGTAGTCAACTCAATAGCAAACTAACTCAATGTTTGATTCCAGCTCTAACCTCACTTCATGCAGTTAAATCCTTGTTGGGCCAATTTAAAGCATGGATTACTTGCATACAACTCACTTGATATATCCAACATTAACAATTTTGAATCTACAACATATACAATTCAAAGAATTTAATTACCCCACAACTGATTAACTCAAGACTGAAGTTTTGTTAAGGCCTTGTTTGACCAAACCAAGGCTTGAATCCAGCCTCAACTTTACTTGGCTTTAGCCTCAGCAACCAAAGACTTGGAATAAAAGTACAGAAATGATTATATAATTTTAGTTGACCAATTCAAAGCTTAAATCCAGCCTCAACCTCACTTTGTTTGTTAAGGCCTTGGTACATGTACAATTTCAAGAGTTCAATGATCCAATGACTGATTAGCTCAAGACTTAAATACTTCACTTTGTTTGGTTAATGCTTTATTTGAATTACTCAAGGCTTGAACCCAGCCTTGTCACTTTGTTCAGCTAAGGCCCTAGTTGGAGGACTCAAGGCTCAGATTCAGCCTCAATTTTAGTTCATTCAGTTAAAGCCTTGGTATAATAAAAGCACAGAAAAGATTATATAATTTCAGTTGACTAATTCAAAGCTTGAATATGGTTTTGAGCTCACTTTGTTTTTTAGTTAAGGCCTTGGTTGGCTAATTCAAGGCTTAAATTTAGCCTCAATTTCACTTCATTCAGTCAATGCCTTGTTAGAAGAACTCAAGGCTTGAATCTAGCCTCAACCCCACTTGATTTGATTAAGGCCTCAGTTGAAGAACTCAAGGCTCAGATCCAGCCTTGATTTCATTTCATTCAGTTAAGGCCTTGGTAGAGGGACTCAAGGTTTGGATCTAGCATCGACAACTGAGAACCTGACATAAAAGTACAGAAAAGATTATCCAATCCAGCCTCAACCTCAATTTGTTTGTTAAGGCCTTGGTTAGTAAACTCCAAGCAATCTAGTCCCAACCTCACTTTGTTTGGTTCATGCTTTTATTGAAAAACTCAAGGCTTGAATTCTTCATCTGAGGCCTTGGTTGGAGGACTCAAGGCTTAGATACATCCTCGACTTTACTTGGTTAAAGCCTCAGTTGGAGGACTCAAGGCTCAGATCCAGCCTCAATTTCATTTCCTTCAGTTAAAGCCTTGATAGAGGGACTTAAAGCTCAAGTCTAGCCTCAACTTCAAAACTAAGGACTTAAAAAAGTACAGAAAAGATTTCAAGAATAGCCTGAACAATATTCTAAACACGCACAGTAACAACACAGACAGTGTCCAAAACTGCCTAAAGCATAGTCAAAAAAGTATTTAATAGCCAAACCAACACCACAAGTATGTGAGGCTGAGTGTTTGGACTTTGTCTGAAACTGAGCTCAAAATTTGAAAGTCATCTGGATGTGAATGGAATGACTTTTTTGAACTCAGAAAAGTCTACTTGTTATATAATTTACTGACCAATTGGCAAACTCCCCTGTCAGGTTCCGCTGACCATGGGGGCTCAGTCCACTGGGCAAGTACCTTACATGGTGAGCACTGTGTCCACAGGTGCAGAGTACTGATAGGGGTGCAAGGCATAGAAGACCAAAGCGGGGTAGGAGAAGTGGGTGGGGGGTTGCTGGTCATGCAAGAATGGGGAGCGAGTGCCGGGGAGGAGTGGAGGATGAGTACTAGGAGTAGGCGCAAGTCCTGGGGCAGGAGAACAGAACAAGTGAGTGCTGGTGTGTGAGGAAGTCCTGGGGATCAACAATCTGGGAGTGGCAACCGCAGAGACTTAGCAAGTCCCAGGGATGGAAGCGGGAGGAGCAGAGATTAAGCGAGCTGACAGGGGAAAGAGTTGAGATAAGATAAGGGAAGTGGAAACAGAACGAGTCGAGACTTGAGGCCAGAGACAGAAGAGATAAGGGAACTTAGAGGTTGGCAGAGAGATGAAGAGTAAAGCAGAAATGGAATTAGGGTACGAGGCAAGTAGAGGCAATGAATAGGAATGGATACAAGATGAGTACAATAAGAAATGAAGCAGAGTCAAAAGTTAGAAACCAGAACATACAAGACTATGAGACGGAGACAAAACACAACAAACAATACAAGAGTTATGGTAATATCAAGACTAGAGTACTACTTACTACTCTACAACTTATATACTGTATGGTAAGTAGGCCCCAGGGCTCAGGCCCAGGTCCCAGTGGTGGATTGCAGTGCTGGGGCTTAGGGTGAGACCTGAGGATTGCGCAGGGTGGCAGAGGGGGTTGAGACATGTCACGTGGTGCAGAGGTCTTGTACTGAGAGCGCAGAGACATGCAGTGGCAAGATGGTAAGGAGGAGAGCGGGAGCAGGGCATGGCATGCAGAGATCGGGTTGGCAGTGATGCATGATTGTAATGTGTGATGGAGGTCTTGGTAGGGGCCGGAGAAGCGCTGGGTGTTGCTGGCACTGGTGCTGATGTGGTAATCATGGATGGTGTGATAGCCAGGGCCGGCGCTGATGTGGCGGTCATGGTGGTGATGGCCAAGGGGATGCCAGGGGTGGTGGTGGCTGGTGGCAGTGACAGGCAGTGATGGCCAGGAGTTGCTGAGGTGGTTGGCTGGGCAGTCCAGGCCCAGGGTGGTTGTGGGGGTTGGTTTGAGGAGGTGGGAGTCTCGGGGCCAGGCCTGAGTCCCAGGGGTCGGTGGCGGGTTGTGACATTCCCATCCATTATGCTATTATTCTGACAGGGTTCCCATGCATTATTCCATCATTATTAGACACTCCAAAACATACCAGGGCCCAGTTAATAAGCTGTATTAGTAATAGCACAGCCACCAATATAGTATAATTAGGCAGCCTGTAGAATAGAGTATCTTCAGGCTGAACAATAGCAGTGTTTTCTTGGCCTACACATTGAACTGACTGTGTGCTCCTCTAACAATGTCCAAAAAAGCTGCTTGCCTTGCTTGCTCCTTTCTTATCCCTTGCCTGCCATTGGTCTACTTTACTTTTGCTTATTGCTTGCATTGCTGGCTCTGTGAAAGGAGCTCACAGACATTAAGCCTTTTTGATTGAGGAAAGCTAAGCTCATGTAATGGAAGGAATAAGCCAATTAGACATTTAACTTTATTTCCATCAACTAATAGACAGATCTGTCATAGCTACATGCTTCTCAGCACTTGTAATCGTCAGGGGACTTCCATTTGATTTCTATTCTTGGGCACATCCTACGCCACCCCTGAGACCCCCAGGACTTGCCCTAGACCCCCGGGACTTGCCCTAGACCTCCGGGACTCGTTCTAGACCCCGGAGATCTCCGGAGGTCATTTCCTTTTTAGAAAATCCCCGGAACTTCGCATCCCTCCTGTTCAAACATTATCCAAGGTTAAGGTTAGCTCCGGTCACCTGTACAGTTGTTCCCATGCCTCCGCCGCCCGCTGATGCGCCGCACCAAGCAGCGGGGAATCCTTAGACTTGTTCTCTTTGGATTTCCCTCTGCT
>JAGGAQ010006159.1:0-31494 GCA_017657225.1 Termitomyces sp. T69sscA
GTCCTCAAGTGATTCGGCCACTTTTTCAAAATCTCAATGTAGACTGGCTTCCACTCGCTCTCTTCATTTAAGATTGTGTATACATATAGTCATGAGTAGAATATCATGGAATCTAACGTTTGTCTGGGTGATTGTACACGAGTAGCTACAATTCATGCTTATTGCCCTAATTTGGTAACCGTCACGCCTTGCCGCCCAAGCCGGAACTTAGTTTCAATTTGTTGGTTCCAATTAAGAGCTCCTCATTGACGCGTCCACGTCACGCGCTCTCATTTCGCCTCATGAAGTTCGTGCGGAGCCCAAATTATCCTGATCGCTTCCTCGTACACGAGCGTTACCTGTGTGACTGGCCGAATCACTTGAGGACCCTGAAAGTGGCCGAATCGACCGTGGGGGATAGTAATGGTATGGAGTCCCAAGAAAGTATAGAAGCGAGGGTCGCGTGGTATTCGCCTCAAAAACAATTCTCCCGCTTCGAATTCGTTGAACAGCTGAAGGCGGCCCCAAACGCATCATTAATCATGAATCAGGCGTCGGCTTCATGACCCGCCCAACGATAATCACCAGACCCCTCGGGCGAACTGGAAATTCCGATTAAGTAGCCTAGATCACCCTATTTTCGTTTTCTTTCTGAGGAACAAGACTGTTAAAACCACTGTTCCCAGTCAGGTAACCCCATAGACTGTCACTTGGCATCGAACCACCCTGCTGCCATCATCGATAGCACAGCTAAACACCTCGAGTCAGGTGGTGTCGTGAATATCAGGTGTGGGTGTCAAAAAGATCCGTTCAAGGTAAAAGCGATCATGTTTTTGGTGATTCCACACCGCAACCCCCACGTACGTATTCCAACCAAATCTAAACTCGACCAAAGAAGTAGCTGCCGCATAATCTTTGGTTCTAGTGAGTCTTCTCTACTATAGCATACAGCTAGTCTTCTCACCCTTCGTAACATAAGGCTGTACGAAGATCCCTTACAAGGCATTCAAGAATTTACTTCCTGTGTTCTGGTCAGTGTCGAAACTATAGCCTCATTATCTGGAATTTATCAAGTGATATTCAAAAAGAACCAGACATGTCAAAAATCTTGCTTCCCACAGAGATTGAAGAACTCATTTTCGAGCATGCGGCTTACATGCATCCTCGATATGCTCATACGTTCTCTGTCGTTTCTAAGCACATCCAATTATGTGTCGAAAAAATCATGTACAAGAGCCTTATCGTGGTGGCATCAACGTGGAATCTACCTCATCCCCTCCCTGAGACCGCTGCATTTGGCCGAATCTTGCCGACGTTTCAAAAAAGACCGGCTGAATTTTTCGCTACACGAGTACAAAACATTCTTTTTTTCAGCGAAATGCCCAGAGAATACGCCAAGCTTATTCTCGAAAAGTGCAGTGGTGTTCGCAATCTCTCATACTGGCCTTTTCACATCAAGGATCCAGGCCCCTGGTCGCTCCCCTGCGCACATGCCCTAGAGAGTCTCTACACCTCTGCGGACGCTTTTCAAGGGTTGGCTGAGTCTACAGTTGTGTTTCCTCGATTGACGCATCTCTCGGTGGACAAGATATACCCGGGCTTTATTCTACCATCTCTAGAATGGCTTCCTTCGTTGAAGGAGTTGTATTTGTATGACCATGATGACTGGGAGGGGGCACTGAAGACAGTTGCTTCAACAGCGCCCGGCCTACGACGTTTGACTTTGGATGTCCATACAGATTACATGATTGCGATTGGACAGTGGGTAGAAAGGAACCCGAGTTCTATAGAGGTGAGAGTTGGGGATATCGACGATGCAGACGGTGATATAGTCGAAGAATGGAGGTCGATGTTCACGGACTTTGTTCCATGGCGTCTGTAACACATTGGGTGACCGCTGTTGGCTGACAACCAGATGCGTTACTCTATAGACAAGAAATATATCCCTAGTGTCTGCCAATGGTGGTAAATGACTCGGGATGTAAAGTGTTGGCAAAGGCCCAGGGGAGCTCCCGTATATGTCTCTCCCAGAAATAGCGTATTTTAGGGCCTGAAAATGGCCAAAACTCGGTCCAAATATGGAAAAATTTGAGATCTTTGTCCTTTTGGTAGCGTATTTTACGACCTCTGCTGTTTGACGCTCGGAGAATAAACGTTCTTGTCTGATTCCGTACCAAAATAATCTAGCCCGTGTCAGCCGCCCATTTCGGGCAGCTTAAAATTTTCTCTATATATATTTTTTCGAGGCGACGGGACGGCTATAAACTAGGATTGAATGGGGTAGCAAGAAGGAAGGTGTGACGCCGCTGGAGCCAATATTATGCGAGCGTAAAAAGGTAATTCAATATAAAGACTGTAGGAAATACCAAGGGTGGGCGTGATGGGTGATCAAAAGAACTAAACGGCTAAGAGAACAAGATCTGATAACAATTGGTGAATTAGTGTTAGGCTGACTGACTTGATTGAACGAACTGCGTTCAACTCACTGTGCTGACAAACTTGGGTGAAGGACAAAGTCCTGGTGTGATAAGTTTGTATGTAGCCTGTGTGATGGCAATAAGAATGACTTATTGCATGCTGTGACGGAGAGTCCCTACTTTTACCAGTAGTTCTACTGACGGTGAACAAGACTGGTGAGATAAACACTACTCTGTGATGCCTTGGTGAGGAAGAGAACTACTGAGCACTGTGGCAGAGTCACTGAGCTCTTACCTGAACGGACTGAGGTGGCGGTTGGAGTGTAAGACCGTTGCACCATCTGAAAACATGCTAAAAAGTGTAGCATGAATAGAAAAGTCTGTTCTGAGTGAGACACAACAAACCCTACTGTTTCCAGCCCGGCTGCTGCCAAACAATGGCTCTGGACTGAGAATGGCTTGTGGCTTGGCTGACTGGGAAAGGTGGTGGGAGAAGAGGTTGGAGCTTGCCACTCAGAGGCCTCCAGAAACGCTCCTTACCCCTGGAACCCCGCATTTATGTCGACCCCACATGATTATGTATTTTGATGGGTAGTCTGTTTCCAACTTTTTTCAGTTTGTACAAGCACTCGCCACTATCCATTGTTCACCTCACTTTCTGATACAAGCAAAAAATGACATTTTAGCTCATACGAGACCACATTGACGCCTTTGAGAGGTGTTGCTCTGTCACATGTCACAAAAAGTCAAACACGTGGACAGAACCTTGGTTGAAGACAGCGTATTCTAGGCTGAAAAAGTCAAGATTATAGCATATTCAAGGGTCATTTTAGGGTCAAATTTTGGACAGACATATAGAGGAGCTTCCTGGGCTTATGGGCAATGAAACTATGTACACAAACACACATGACATGAAAGATGCTGAGACAAACAGACCATATGTCAACACAACTCGATTAGCAAAGAAGTAAACGTGAAAAAAGAAAAAGTTTAAGAGGTGCAAGAAACAATACCAAGAGCTGGAATGAATTTGTAGTGTAAGTTCTTTAGCAGTGCTTTCGTCAAGATGTCCACTATCATGTCAGAAGTCAATAACCACAAAGTCAGTCTTGAAAGAACCAGTCTGAAGTTGTTCTCAAATAAAGTGGTAACATATGTCTATGTGTTTTGAATGTGAAGTTATGGATTTGGAGTTGGCAATTTTGAGGGCACTCTTGTTGTCACAATATAATGGAAGAGGTCAAGGGATAAGTAGGCCAATGGAGGTGAGTAAGAACTGAATGGGCTACAGCCTCTTTAATGGCATGAGACAATGCCATGTATTCAGCTCCTCTGGAAGAGTGACAGTTCATTGTTTAGTTGACAACCAAGAAACTGAACTTGATAAAGGAAAAAGCAAAACCAGAGACACTCCAATGATTTGATGTGTCTGATGCCCAATCAGCATTGACAACATCAAAGTCTGCAGGTAACAATAAGTGCACTGGAGGATTGCTGGGTGGATGAGAAAAATTGAATTCTAGTCCAAAGTCTCTAGTGGCAGAGATGTAGCATAAGACTTGTTTGGCTACAAGAAGATGAGCACAGATTGACGGATGATGTGATGATGTGACGTCGATTATCCCCTTCCCATCCCAGTATTGCAAGTGAAAAGCCAAAGCAAGCCTTTGCCCACTGAGCTGACACCCCCACCAGGTCCTATCATACCATACAGATGGATTAGCATTATGTTGACTAAAAGCCATTGATGTGAAGGTGAGATCTGGACATGTGTAAAGACTGAGATAAAGTATTGAGCCCACAATGCATTGAGAGTGAACCTTGATTTCTTTGTCAGGAACTTCAGATGAAGCATTCACAGATGCTTCCAGAAAATTGTCAAGGTTGCTGTGAAGTGGTGGAGAGAGTGGAGCAGCATCAAGTAGACTATACATTGAAAGGAGATCCAGTATGTATCATTTTTGAGATAACCACAACTTGTGATTGGGTCTATCACAATTGACACAGATGCCAAGGTAAAGGCTTGTGGGCTCAGAGTCTTTCACTGTAAATTGTTTGTTCATCTCAACTATGATCCATTCATACAGTGGTTTGGAGTTGGTTGCATTCAATCTGTCATTAAATAATGATGAAGAGATTAGTATTGGTGGGTGGAGGTGGAATAGAGTGGTGAGGGGGGGGTGACAAAATGTCCAAAGAAGACTCCATTATTGAATCTGCACCTAGTTAAAATCAATGATTTTAAAACTTCCCATGATGGAGTAATGGCCATTTTAAAATATTCACTCATTGGGACAGTTTTTTGAGCATCTCTAATTTTGGTATTTAGTACTTTGTATGTTCTCCATTTGCATTAATAACTGCTTGAATTCTTCTAGACATACCTTCTATCAGCCTTTGGCATACCTCTGCTGGTATTCCATCCCACTCCTTTGCAACCCTCTCCCACAATTCATGCACACCATGAGGAGGTGTTTCATACTGCCTAAGCTGCTCCTTGAGGTACTCCCAGAGGTGTCCAATAGTGTTAAGATCAGGGGATTGGCCATCAGAGAACATTAGAGTTGTTGTCTTCAAACCACTTGTTAGCCCTCTTGGAATTGTATTTGGAGTCATTGTCCTATTGAAAGTAGTGGGTACCCTCCTCCATCTCCAACTTTTCAAAGCTCTTCTTTGCTCCATCATTCAAAATTTCACAGTACTGCTCTGCATTCATGATTCCCACCACCTCTACCAGCTTTCCTACTCCATTCCGACCCATACAGCCCCATACCATGAGATTAATCCCTCCTCCATGTTTCACAGTAGGTGTAGTGGTTCAGTTTGAAATGTCTTCTCTTTATAGCTTCCACACATACTGCTTTCCATCTGATCCAATCCTGTTAATCTTTGTCTCATCTGTCCACAACACTCTTTTCCAGTCCTCCACAGTCCAGTTCTGATGCTCTTGAGCCCATTTAAGTCATAGTTGCCAATGTCTAGCTTTGAGCATAGGAACTTTCCTTTTTGTAGCAGATCAATACTGTCAGGGGACTTCCATTTTTGGTCTACATGAGGCACTTCCAGCCCACCTTTTGCACCACTCCCTGGGTCCCCTGGAGCTTGCTCTAGACCTCCAGAGATCTCCAGAGATCTCTGAAGGTTGTTTCCTTTTTAGAAAACTCCCAAAACTTCTTGCACTTCCATTTCAAGCATTATCCGAGGTTAAGGTTAGCTCTGGTCACCTGTACAGTTGTTCTCACACCTCCACTGCTTGCTGATGCACCGCACCAAGCAGTGGAGATCCTTAGACTTGTTCTCTTTGGATTCCCCTTTGCTAAGTGATTAGTTATCATTATATCATTGATTATCATTTCTAATATAACTTTGAATTCCCCTCTGCTAGTTGTATAACTCCTATAGGTTGCCCTTATGAATATCTTTCTTTTTTCAGCACATTCTGAACAGTCTGAGGAGAGACAGGGTTGAAAATGATGTTGATAAAATCAGTGGCCTGAACAGCTATATCAAGTCTCCCAGTTGAGATTTGTCAAATAATAGCCTATTTATTATGTGGAGTAAGCTTAGTTGGATGGTTTTCAGGATGGTTTTCCTTGTCCACCTCCAACTCTATACCAATCCTCCCAATAGTAGACTTCCCTAGACCAGTTTGAGCCTCAATCTGTCAGGTTCTGCTGACCATAGGGGCTCAAACCACTGAGCAAATCATTACATAGCAAATGTAAGGAGAGCACTTAACGTCTGTGGAACTCCTTCCACAGAGCTAGCAAGCACTGGTGGGTGAAAGTCAAGCAGGCATAGAGGCAGGCAAGAGTCAGACAAGGGACTAACAGAGCTTGACCAAGTGAGTGAATGTCACTAGAAAGCTTACAGTTGGTTCAGTGTGTAGGCCAAAAAAACACTGCTATTGTTCAGCCTGGGCCAATGCCTGCCGCAAAGACACCCCCAACTGAGCCCCCAGCACCCTTGTCTGGCTTGACCGGCGCAACTTGAAGACCCAACAACCCTTGATCAAGCTCAATCACAAACGCCTCAGCCCCTTCAAGGTCCTCTAGAAGGTCTCAACCCATGCCTACAAGCTTGACCTACCCTCAGAACTTAAGGGACTACATTCAGTCTTCCATGTTTGCCTCCTCAAAAAATATGCCCTGAACCCCTTCCCTGGACAGCAACCCAGCCAACTGCCCGCCTATCAAAGTTGAAGACAAATACCACTATAAAATCGACTACATCCTCAACTCCTGACTCGTCCATGGCTGCCTTCACTACCTCATTCACTGGAAAGGCTATGGGCTCAAGGACAACACTTAGAAATCTCAGAAGAACCTCACCAGCGCTCTTGCCAAGCTCTGGGACTTCCATCGGCAGCACCTTAACAAGCCCTAGGACCCCTGAGACTAGTGCTCATAGATAGCATTAGTGGGCATAACCCCCGCCTCTAGTTTCATTAAGGATTCAACTCCCACCAAGACCCCTATGTGTTTCTTTACATACTTACTTTGTTTAATTCTCACAACTTATAAAAAAACCCTGGATGCAATGATAAAATCAATATCTTAATGGTACAATTATTACAGTTTGACAAAAATGAAACAAGTTCAAAAAAGGATTTTCAAGGACCTGAGAGGTGCAGAGCTCAGTGACTAGTCAGCCTCCTCATCACTCCTCACCGCTCTGCTCTCCCCTGCTGCTGGCCCTATGACTACCATTGCCGTTTCTATCTGGGCCGCCAATAATGCCAGGTGGTTCTCCTGCAACAGCAACATTTTCTCTGTGTTGACCACTACATTCAGCCACAACTTCAGGGCAATTGCATTGTGTCACCGGTGCCCTGCCAGCAGTAAGTCTAGCTGAGCCAGACCAATGGTCCAGCTCTATGGGCAGATTGAAGGGCATCCAGCCATGCTCTCCCAGAGCAGTGCTTGGGCCACTGACACGTTGTTGAGGAGCAACTGGTGCTCCCAGGCCCAGCCTGTGCCAAAGGTCAGTCAAGGAGGTAAATAATCAGCAGGCCACTCATGCAGAACTCCCTCATGACATGACACCACCTTCACCAACGCCCAGTCCTGCTGCTGAACTGCTTCTTGCTCTGCCGCCCATGCTACCTCCACTGCCTGCCCCTCTCTCGGCATTTCCCCCACCACTTTCAATTCCAACTCCACCATCTGGGCCCTTAGAGCCGCTAGCTCTGCCAGCTCCGCCTTCTGCTCCTTCACCGCCTCCAGTGCCATGTTCTGGTCCCATTGAGCCTGGTCCTGGTCCATTGCCGCCACCATCACCTCACTCTGCCTCCTCTCTGACTGCTCATATGCCTCCTGCAAACACCAGCATAAATTGATGATTGACACCAGCAAGCTCTGCTCCATCAACTCCTGTGAGAGGGGGCTGAGGACATGCCAAGGTCAGTGAAAAAACGTGAGGCCCTGAGAGGCCTGCCAGAAATGCATCGCCTTTGGGTCTCTTGCTTGGCCCCACTTCTGGAGATAGAGAGGCCTGCTGCGTGCCTCAGATGACTGCTGATGGCCACTGCCTCCCACATGGTGGGCCCACTCTGATAAGAGGGGCTGGAGTTGACTCCTTCTCCTCACTCTTGCTCAACTCCTCCCCCAATCTAGACTGGCCCTCCTCACCCTCCCTGGAATGCAAAGCCCCCTCTCTACTCATCATCACTACCGCCACCCATGACTTGGGACCCCTCTCCATCTGCTCCAACACCTACTCTAGCGTCCACCTCTGCTCAGCTGCCATGCATGATGCCTACCACAACTATGACACAGAGCATCTCTTGTGCTTAGACTGGCATGAGAGGCACACAAATGAGTCCCAGCAAGCCCCAGCCACCAGTGCCTTGAATTCACAAACTGTCTTGCGGTGGGCACAGAACAAACACTACAACCCATTAGGACCAGTGGACAAAGAGGTAGGAAGTACTAACCAGTCCATAGTGGCAACATCAGGCCAACATCAGTGGACTTCAAGGACGACCCACTGCCACAGCAAACTGCTCAGGCGTGACATATGCCTGGGCTACCCAACTAGCCACTGGCAACAAATGAAAAACTCCCAGAGCCAAGAGAGGCTGTGATGGACAGACTGGCAACACAAGTGCAGATTGGACCAGCCAATGCTGTACAATGACCATGGAAAGCATACAAGCCAGCTTCACCACCAACGATGGTGTGCCTAGGAAATGCAGCATCAGTGAGTAGGTATCTCAGGACAAAAAAAAACTCATGATGTGTCACTGCTGCCTACTGATGATCCCAGCAATGCTCAAAAAACACCTGGCACTCCCCATAGGCTGACCATGCATCCATATTGCTCTTGTCAGAAGGAGGAGAAGTAGAGGACAACAATGACAAAGAGAACATGAGGGGAGAATAGTTGAAAAATTGGCAAAGTTTTTTTTTTTTCTTTTATCTGCATATGGGACTTCTTGATGGCCACCAGACTCGACTTTGATGCTAGAAGCAGTACAGCCACTCACAACTTCACACATCTCAAGGGTCTCAATGCTGAAGAGGGGGTGATGTCACAACCTGCTACTGACCCCTGGAACTTAGGCCTGGCCTTGGGACTCCAACCTCCTCAAACCCACTTCCACGACCATCTTGGACCTGGACTGCTACCCAACCAACTATCTTGACAGCCCCTGGCCATCACTGCTCATCACTGCCACCAGCCACCACCACCCCCAGCATTCCTCTGGCCATCACCACCCATGACTGCCACATCAGCACCGGTCCTGGCTATTCCTGACACTTCCTCAGCTGCAGCCACCACATCAATGCCAGCGCTAGCAGCACCCAGTGCTCTCTCCAGCCCATGCTGAGACTCCCATCACATATCACAATCATGCATCACCACCAACTTGACTTCCACATGACACCACTTCTGCTCACCTGCTCACCGCCTCACTGCTACATGTCTCTGCACTCCCAAAGCAAGACCTTCCATGCTGCATGACATGTCTCAACCTCCACCACTATCTTTCTCAACATCCACCACTACTTTGCACAATTCCTGGGTCTCACCTTGAGCTTGGTGCTGCAACTTGTCACTGGAACCCGGGCCTGAGCCCTGAGGCTTACTTACCACACAGTATATAAGTCGTAGAGTAGCTAGTACTCTAGTCTTGATATTACTGTACTTCTTATCTTGTTTCTTCATGTTTCGTCTCTGTCTCATAGTTTTGCATGTTCTTGTCTCCAATTTTTGACTCTGTTTCATTTTGTATCATATTTGTCTCATATCATCTCATCCTCATTGTCTCTACTTGTCTCCTACTCTAGTTCTATCCCTGCTTCATTCTCTTTCTCCTCAAATCTCTAAGTTCTCTTTTCCTCACTTGTCTCTCGCCTCAAGTCCTGACTCATTTTGCTTTTCCTTTTTCTTATCTTATCTCAACTCTTTCCCCTTTTGGCTCATTTGACCTCTGCATCTCTTGCCTCTGTCCCCAGGACTCACTAAGTCCCTGCACTTGCCCCAGCTCTCTATTCACTAATCTCTGAGACTCACACCTACCACTGGGACTCATCTTCCACCCCTCCTTGGCACTCACCCCCCTGCCCAGCATTATTGGTGAACCTTTGCTCACACCCCTGGCCCCACTTTGGTCTCCTACACCTTGTGCTCTTACCAGGACACTGTGTCTGTGGACACTATGCACACCACGTAAGGTATTCACCCAGTGGACTGAGCCCCTGTGGTCAGCAGAACCTAACACATACCAATTTCTAACCCTCTTGAGTAAGTGAGTTTGTAATCTGAGGTCTCCTCCACATACTTAAGCACATGGACCAAATCATTCCAGTGCATGGGACCAGGGTTGAATTGGAACCAAGCTAGAAGTCCAATTGCAAATGACAAGTCTGGTTGCATAGCAACTTGAAAGATGGTTTTCTCAAGTATTTTATGTTGTAGATGTGTCAAAAACATTGTTGTTGAGCATGTTTGTAATTATATATTTGTTTCTCTCAATCCAAGACTGTACACAGAGATCTGCCCTCAAGATAGTGTATCTTAAGGTGTAGTATGCACTGTCAAGTATCCAGAACCAGTCTCTTCCTCCTTGCATGAGACTATAAAGAGTTTTCAGAAGGTTCAGCTTTTCACCCTCCTTCTTTGAAAACTCTTCCAGTATGTCCATGTATACTTTGAATCTAGGAACATTATTCAAGTAGGCAGAAATGAAGTTGACTTGCCAAATTTCTAAGTCAAGGGCAGCAGCCACCATGATCGTAATCCAAAGTGATTCTAACCTCATAACAGTGTAATTCTTGTCATAGTTCTCCCCCACAACTCAGCTGTGCCTTCTACTTCATAATGTTACCATCTACATTGTATTTAATTGCCAAAACACAGCAAAAACTAATGGTATTCTTCTCAGCTGAAACATCTTACTTGCATACCACACATCAGACTGCTTTGTCCTCCATCATACATAGCTCTTGCTAGATGGCTGACAGCCATTTATTGAGTCTCTGCATTGCCTCTGCATAAGCCCTTAGAATGTTGTTCTTATTATCAAGGTTTACTGCTGTTAAGAGCACTATGTATGCATACATATGTGTTGCATGCAAGATATGATGTTGAAGCATTCATGAGGTCAAGGCCTTGAAGGCAGACTGACTATCATGGGGTGGTGAGTGCTGATATATTTGTGGCAGGTGCAGCAGGCATTGATGTCTCAATAGCAGCATCAGAGTCACACATCATGGTGGAATTGGGCCCAGATGGTGGGATCTGTAGTGAACAGAGTGGTGCATTGTAATGGATGCATGGAGCAACTGGCTGGCAGGGAGTGAGCACACTTAGTGCATTTTTAGGTACAGGCAGTGCAATTTTCGGTAAGTCATCCAAATCATTGACAACTGTGAAAGATCAGTGATCAATTCTTTCATCAAAGATCACATCATGTAGAGTGACTATGGTTCTAGTAACTCTGCTCAATGGTCTGTATCCTTCTCTCTCTGCTGTGTATCATACCATGTTGCATTTGATGGATCTAGAGTCAAGTTTAGATTTAACAAGATTCTCAGGGATTTTTGCAAATGCCATACAACTGAACAGTCAAAGGTGAGCAATATCCTGTCTTTGCCTTGTTCACATCTCTTCAGTATCCTGTTGTGTTGAGCTGATGGCAGCTGATTCCTAGTGTATATTTGCATTGTTGCTGCTTCAGTTGACATGTCTTTTGGTAACTTGCTGTTGACTAACAGGCATCTCATGCCCTTTAAACAGTATGTATTGCACATTTGATAAAAGCATTCTACAAGTGAGCATATGAGACTACCAATTTGAGTATGATGCTAGTTTTGATGCAATAATTTTCCCATTGCTTGTTTAGCCACTTGTATCCTGTGGTCCACTTTGACCATGAATAGTCTGTGGTCTATCTGATGTTCTGACTCAATGTGATAAGTGTTTAAGGCATTTAAGGTGATAGTAGCATCCTTTCATGTCAAGAAGTAGCCTGTAAGGCAAAAAGTACAACCATCTACCACTAGCATCATATATGTGGTCTTCTCCATGGATCTCATCAACACTGGACCCCAAAAGTTGAAATATATGCAATTGTTAGAGTTTTGTTTTATTAGGTGCTCTTCATTGTATGAGCATATGGTGTGTTTCCCATAAACACAGTCCTTACAAAAATCTCTAACATTCAGATTACCTTTGATTTTCAGACTGTAAACCAAGCCTTTATTTGCCACACTGCAGATTGTATCAACACTAGCATGTCCAAAATATTAGTGCCACCCATCAAGATCTACTAGTATACACAGAAGTGAGGCTACTATAGCTGTTGGTGTTGTAGCATTGCTAAGAGCCTCCAGTGAGTACATTCTATGGGTGCCATTTATAATGAATACTTCCCTTCTGTCAAAGCTCATAAATACAGCTTTGTCTCTGTCAAAAGTCAAGAAGAAACTGGCTTTGTCTAGTTTTCTAATGGAGATGAGGTTTGCTGATAGGTCTGGTGTGTGGAGAGCATTGGTGAAGAGAAGTTTTATCAGCCCTTGACTGGTTTTTGTCATCTTCCATGCTGTGCCTTTGCCCAAAATTCAAAACATCACTTTTTTTGTAGCAGCCTGCCTCTGTTTCGGTATGATGTATAGGATGTACTCAGTAAATTCATCCCTGTTGACAAAATAGTGATTACTTGCTTTGGAGTCAGCAAAGGTAGAAACAGTCCCTCTTTTAGTTAGGAGCAGCACCACATTAGTGCCTGAGTCAGAGTCAATTGATGTTATAATAGCTAGTGCATACAACTCCTGGAAAGCTTTTAGTGGCTGTTCAGCATTTATAAAATTTGCTATGGTAGTTGGTTAGTTTGCTGTCTTAAATGCTGCAAGTTTAGCTAATGCCTGATCTCTGTTTCAGAAGTTTGGAAGAAACTGCCTCTCTCTGCCTCCACTTCATCAGTAATAATTTTTAGTGGTGTGACTATTTTGCTTGTAGTTTGGGTTTGTGCATACAAGCCTGGGTCTTGGGGGCTTTGTATTGGTCTGGAGGGCTGTAGCTGATGCATTGGCTGGCCTTTGCATCTTCAATCTTTCTTGATGAACAAGTAAGCCCAATATCAACTTAGTGGAAGTCTTTGTAGAGTATATGCTTGCTACTACCATGTTTCAAGACTTAGAGAGTGATGTTATAAAGAATGGAGCAGAACATGGAGTCTGGAATTATGGCTTCCTTCTCTATAGCTTCTTGCCATCTGTGTGAAGATTAGTAATGTGTGTTGGGAAGTCTGCTCCATCAGCAAGCTATACAGTGCAAAAAACATTCTCTGCTCCCATGGCAGCCAAGTTGAATATGACTCTATATGCATCAGTAAATGACCTTCAGGCTTTGTCAGCTGTTCTTTCCATTTTAATTTCCAGATCCACTGGGTTTTTGCAGTTGTAGACCATTAGTATCAGAGGACTTCCATTTTTGTCTATACTGACTTCTATTTGCTCTGCCCCTCTCCACTTCAATCTGCCTCCTTGTGCTACTCCTCAAGGCCTCTGAAGCTCACTCTAGACCTCCAAAGATTTTCAGAGGTTGTTTTTTTTGAGCAACCTCCAAAACATCCTGCACTTTTCATTTAAACATTGTCAAAGTCTGAGGTTAACTCTGATTATTTTGTACAGCTGTTCTCATGCCTCTGCTGCCAAAATTAATTCTATGTGGATGCACAAAGAATTGGCAAATGAGGCCTATAACTTGTAGATACAACAGAAGTATTAGATTTTCAGAAGTTACAATAAATATCAAGAGAATTATGATGAGTATTGAATTAACTGAGGAGTGAAGATTGTGTATATCTATATTATAATAGGAAAATAAGGTTTTAGCACAAAGTATGACAAATGAAAATGATTGAAGTAGTGGTATAACATACCAAACATCCAAAAGAGATAATCTGTCTAATGTAGAGCTGACCAATGCTAGGACATTGCTTATTCAACAGTCCTCAAATAGAGCAATTGTGGAGTTACTGTTGCAGAACATCTGCATAAGCTGTGATGTGACATTGTCTCCAATGTCTTTGAGGAGTGCACAAAGCCAGATGCACTCATGGGCACTTTCAAAAGCAGCCATATACTCTGCTTTATAGAAGGAAGTAGCAACCAAGGATAATGTGCCTGATTCAAGACTCTAAGCATACCCACCCACACTTCATCTGATCTCTTAGCAGCTGGTCCAGTTAGAGTCAATGTATCCTCTAAGGTTAATATAATCTTTTCATTCTCCAAGATGTAATTATAGGTTGTGAGTACCTTTTAAGTATCTAACAAGGCATATGGCAGTGTTCCAGTGTGGGGTGCTGTATGAGTCAAGATATTGAATTAGCTGTTGTACCCCAAATGTGATGTTTGGGTGAGTTGATATTGTGAGATAGAGAAAGCACCTGATGAGCTGAAAATAAGAAGTGCATTTGAGAGTACATTGATTCTTCTGAGGTAGAGACTTGCAATCAATGTGCCTGAATTTTGTGTTTAAATTTATTGGCAAGGACAACAGAGTCACAACCTTCTGATTGAACTGATTGATGATTTTTCAGGCTGTTCTGGAACATGAGACACAGTTGCAGACCATCTGGGTTGGGAGGATCACCATTGTATGTGTCCAGGAGTGCTGGACATGGTATTTGCACTTGGAAACCTACTGGGACTACTGAGGCTACTGGCAGAACTGCCAGGGCTGCTGGCAAGGGCTCTGTTTATGGAGGTAGTGCAGTGATAGGGGGTAGGCACTCTAGTAGTGCCTAGAGGAACTGGGAAATGTGAATGATAGGTGGAGAGTTTAGTTGTGTGTTGGGTGAAAAAAGCTTGAGTTAGTTGCATCTGTGTTTCTAGGTGTAGCAGGCGAGTCCAGGCCTCATCCTAAGAAGCTGGAGCATTTGGAGGAGTGTCTGGGTTGGCAAGCTGAAACATAGATTTCTGTGAGTGTTTAAGCCTGGTGGAGAAGTGACAAATAGGGCCCAGAAAATCCTGGCAGGCTATGAGGGGCTTCCAGACCAGAGTTAGGAGATTTGTTCTGCTGTAAGGGCAACCTCTGGAAGCTGCGGCTTAATCACACAACTAGCAGAGGGAAATCCGAAGTTATATTAGACACAATAATCAATAGTACAATGGTAACTAATCGCCTAGCAGAGGAAAATCCAAAGAGAACAAGTCTAAGGATTTTTGCTGCTTGATGTGGTGCATCAGTGAGTGGCAGAGGCATGAGAACAATTGTACAAGTGATTGGAGCTAACCTTAATGTTGGATAATGCTTGAATAGGGAGTGCAGAAAGTTCGGAGGGTTTCCTAAAAAGAAAATGACCTTCAGCAATCTCCGTGAATCTAGAACAAGCCTCAGGGGTCTAGATTGAGCCCCAAAGATCTCAGGGAGTGGCATAGGAGGTGGGCAGGATGTAGTGAAGTGTTAAAAATGGAAGTTGACTAGAAGTCCCTTGACAAAACTGGGGTGTAATCACAGTGGTGGTACTACCTGAGTCCCACAAGATCCAGGCATGATGTCCATTCACATCCACATATGTTAACAAGCACTCCTTCTTCTGAGGAGTATACTTTGATTGCTGCAGCTTGTTTGCTGCTTTCTGCAATGTGATATGCCTCATACAGACATGCTTATTATCTGGATATTCAGTCAGAGCAAACAGATGCTCCTTCACATCTTCCTAGGCATAGTAATCATTGTTATAGATGTTGACAGCAATGTACTTGTCCCTGTCAATCATGATACTCTCCACATTGTCCACAACTGCAAGTTCTTTCCCAGCTGGGTCTTCTTCCTTGTTTTCAACAAGTTCTTTGGGGTCTTCCTTGATGTCACTTGCAATGTCATGTTCACTTGGAGCTGCCACAGTATGCGTGGCTCTGACTTGCACTTTAGGTGGCACATAGCATTTTTTTACAAAGTGACCACTGCGGTCACAATTGTAACACCTTGGCCCTTCACCATCCAGCTTCACCCCAAATCCTCCTACTTTTATAGCAGGCTTCTGAGCATTGACTTTTGCTGGTAGCTCCCATGTAGGCTTTATTCCTACTTGAGGAGTTCCTGCCACTGGTCAGCTATCTGGCACAATTGACTGTTTGACCCTGGATCTGTCAAGTTCTGCTGACCACAGGGGCTCAGTTCATTGGGCAATTCCTTACGTGGCACGCATAATGCCTACAAACACAGTGGTACTGTTAAGAGCATGGATGCAAGCGGTGGATGAGTGGAGGATTACCGGTCATGCCAGGGCAAGAGTGCAAGTGGCAGAGGTGAGGAAGGGGGGTTGGAAGACAAGTGCCAGGGTGAGCAAGAGTGGAAGGTGAGCGTCGGTACAGAAGCAAGTCTCAGACTTGAAAATTAGATAGCTGGTGTGAGCAAGGGAACTTAGTGAGTCCCAGGATCAGAGATAGTGGGTGTGGAGATCTAACCAAGCTGGAAGGGGAAAGAGTTAAGATGAGAGATAGAGGGGAAATGGGAATGAGTTAAGACTAAGATGAGAGAAGATATTGAGAAACTTAGAGATTTGAGGTGAGAAAGAGAGAAAGAAGCAGAGATTAGATTGAAGAGATACAAGACAAGAAGAAATGAGAGAGATGAGACAATACAAAATGAGTACAAAAGAAAATGGGATAAGTTAAAAACGGAAATCAGGACATGTAAGACTAAAGAACAAAACAGAACACAAAACTAGAGATGGAAGTATGGCAATATCAAGACTAGAGGACTTGATGCTACTCTACAACTTATATAGTGGGTAGTACGTAGGCCCTGGGGGACAGGTCTGGGACCCAGTGGTGAGTTGCAGCACTGAAGCTCGAGATGAAGCCTGAGAATTGTGCAAGGTGGTGGTAGTGGTTGATGCATGTTGTGTGGTGCAAAGGAAGCTTTTCAAAGGAAGGTCTTGCTTTTGGAGCATGGAGGCATGGAATAGCAGCAAGGCAAGGAGGTGAGCAGGAATGGGGTATGGCATGCAGAGGTCAGACCAGCAGTGATGTGTGGTCATGATGCATGATGAGTGTCTTAGTGGTAGCTAAAGAAGGTTCAGCATAGGCCAGAGAAAGCACTGGGAGTTGCCGAGGCTGGCGCTGATGTGGCAGCTGCAGCTGGGGGAAGCACTGGTGATAGCCAGGACCAGTGCTGATGTGGCGGTTGTAGGCGGTGATGGCCAAGGAGTGCCAGGAATGGCAGTGGCTGGTGGCAGTGATGGGTGATGATGGTTGGGGCTGCCAAGGTGGCTAGTCAGGTGGTCTGGGCCTGGGACATCATAGAGGCCAGTTTGGGGAGGTTGGAGTCCTGGGACTGGGGTTGTTTACTGGCAGTTGGTAGCAGGTCATGACACCTGCCATTGTCATGACACTTCTCAGACCAGTTATCCTAGTCATCCATACCAAATTCACTACCTTCCAGGTCTCAATCAAGTTCTCCTATACATATCACAAATTGTTGATGCATGTTATCAATGGTCACTCCATCATGCCCTTCAAATACAACTCCTTGGTGTAAGGGCAACCTCTGGAGGCTGTGGCCTCAGTCACACAGCAGAGGGAAATCCAAAGAGAACAAGTTTAAGGAGCCACTCTGCCAGATAACAGAAAATAGTCGACAGCAGGTCACATGATTGGTCACATGTCACATATCATGATGTGTGACATTTCTGATGGATTGGTCACAAGTCATGGTCACATCACATCACAGCAATGATCACATGATCCAAGCACATGCAAAGGTCATGCACATGCCACATTACTGCAGATCGTTTGTCGTAAACATGAGTTTCAAAGGTAAGGAGCATTTTTAGAGGCCTCTGCATAACAGGCAGTCTGATTCACTCCCTGACTTTCACTTCATTTTTTGACCAGAAGCTGATCTCGGCTCAGTGCCTTAGTTAGGCAGATGCTGTGGTCAAGATCAGTAGGGCAACTGGTCTCAAACATCCTTGGGTTGCCATATCCTCATCCATCCATCTTCCTCTCATTGGCAACCCAGGTGAGCTGCATTCAGCTCTCTCACATTCATTTTTTGTCTCACTATTGCTCTTGCTCACCTTTGCAGAGCTTCCCTCCAATATTTCCCATATTACTTCTTTTTCTTTGTTCTTTTTCTCTTTTTCAGTGAGACTACCCCCCAGCCACCCAATGAGTAGGAATCTCATCTCTCACCTTAGATTTTTGAACTCAGTGTTACGCCTGACTGCAATCTTTGCAAGTTCAAAAATCCTGACAGTAAGCTTGCAATTGGAAGGCCGAGTTGGCTCATGCTCATTGTCTTTCATGTTACAGACTTTCTTACTCTATCATCTCTGCTTGTTACCTAGTTTTTTTTTTCTTGCTACCTGCCCACCACACCCTCATTATATACTTGTAAATTAGCCTGCTCTCTCTTTGCTTACAGATCAAAATATACATAATGGGTCACACGCCTGCATGACATGTGTTTAGCACTACAACTGGTCAAAACGACAGAGGATGCCAACGATTTTTCCAGTAGTGGCTGTGAGTCCATCCAGTCAAAGAGAAATGTCCAATAAGGAAGTAGATTCATGTCACGACCTGCTACCAACCTCCAGGACTTAGGCCTGGCCCTGAGACTCCAACCCCTCCAAACCCACCTCCACAACTGTCCCAGGCCCAGACTGCTACCCAGCCAACCATCTTGGCAACCCCCAGCCATCACCACCTCCAGCCACTGCCATCACTGGCATCCTCCTGGCCATTACCGCTATGACCGCCACATCAGCGCTGGCCCCAGCTATTCCCAGCACTTTTCCAACTGCAGCTGCCACATTAGCGCCAGCACCAGCAACACCCGGTACTCCCCCAGCCTGTGCTGAGACCCCCCATCATGCATCACATTCATGCATCACTGCCGACCCAACCCCACACACCACGCCCTGCTTCCACTCACCTCCTCACCATCTCACCACTACATGTCTCTGCACTCCCAGAACAAGACCTTCTGCACCACGTGACATGTCTCAACCTCCACTGCTGCCTTGTGTGATCCTCAGGTCTCACCCTGAGCCTCAGCACTGTGACTCGCCACCAAGATTCAGGCCTGAGCCCCAGGGCTTACTTACTGCACAGTATATAAGTCGTAGAGTAGCAAGTAGTACTCTAATCTTGACATTACCGTACCTCTTGTATTGTTTCTTTGTGTTTCATCTCTGTCTCATAGTTTCATGCATTCCAGTCTCTTTTTTTTAACTCTGTTTTATTTTACATTGTACTTGTCTTGTATCTCCTTCTATTCATTGTCTCTACTCGTCTCCACTCTAATTCCATCTCTGCTTTACTCTCTCTCTCTCTCTTTTTGACCTCTAAGTTCTTGTTGACTCTTTTATCTTCTGCCTCAAGTCTCGACTCATCCTGTTTCCATTTCCTCTTATCTTATCTCGACTCTTTCTCCTTTCAGCTCACTTGATCTCCGCTTCTCTCGCTTCTATCCCCAGGACTCGCTAAGTCCCCATGCTCGCCCAACTCACTCCTTGTTAATCTCCAAGACTTGCTCATGCACTGGCGCTCGCTCATTCCATTCTCTTGCACCCCCAAGACTCACGCCTATCTCCAGCACTCGTCCTCCACCCCTCACTGGCACCCACCCTTCAGCCCAATGTTACCAGCAACCCCTTGCACACACCTCTGGCCCCACTTTGGTCTTCTACGCCTCGCGCTCTTGCCAGTACACTGCATCTGTAGACACCGTGTGCACCACATAAGGTATTCACCCAGTGGACTGAGCCCCCATAGTCAGCGGAACCTGACAATTCTCATCAATGAGGAACTTGATGAGTTGAGAAGAAAGGCAAAGGAAATGAGTGAAAGTGAAGCATGGCTGAGGGAAAAAGGATGTAAAAGGGAGGTCCCCTGACACTTGGTCATCAATTAAAGACTGCCTATTATCCCACATATTTGATTGCAGATGTGTTTGTCACAACCTGCTACCAATTGCCTATACTCAGCCCCAGTCTTAGGACTTCAACCTCCCCAAACCAACCTCCACAACATCTCAGGCCTAGATTGCTACCCAACCAACCACTTCAGCAGCCCCTGGCCATCACCGCCTGTCACCGCCACCAGCCACCACCACTCCCAGCACCCCTTGGCCATTACTACCTGCAACCGCCACATCAGCACCAGCCCTGGCTATCTCCAGCACTTTCTCCAGCTGCAGCTGCCATATCAGCACCAGCCTCAGCAACTCCTAGTGCTTTCCTTGGCCTATGCTGAACTCTCTCTGGCTATCACTAAGATGCCCATCATTGCATCATGACTATGCATCACCACTGGTCTGACCTCTGCATGCCACGCCTCATTTCCACTAGCCTCCTTGCTTTGCCAGCATTTCATGCTTCCATGCTCTAAAAGCAAGGCCTTCCTTTGAAAAGCTTCTTTTGCACCACACAACATGCATCAACCACTACTGCCACCTTGCACAATTTCCAGGCTTCATCTCAGGCCTCAGCGCTGCAACTCATCACTGGGGCCTATGTACTGTCCAATATATAAGTTGTAGAGTAGCATCAAGTACTCTAGTCTTGATATTGCCATACTTTGTCTCTAGTTTTGTATTTTGTTTCTGTTTACTAGTCTCACATGTCCTGGTTTCCATTTTTTGACTTATCTCACTTTTGTCTCATACTTGTCTCATATCATCTTTCTCTCTCATCTCTACTTGTCTTGTACTCTCAATCTAACCCTGCTTTCTCTCTCTCTCTCTGCCTCAAGTTTCTAAGTCTCTTATCTTCTCCTCTCTTCTCTCTTTTCTTGCCTTAGTCTCAACTCATTCCATTTCTCCTTCCATCTTTTGTCTCAACTCTTTCCTCTTTTGGCTCAGTTAGATCTCCACACCCCCTATCTCTAATCCCAGGACTTGCTAAGTCTCCTTGCTCACTCCAGCTATCTAATTGTCAACCCTGGGACTTGCTCTTGTACTAGCACTCATCTTCTACCCTTTCCTTGCACCCCTGGAACTCACACTCACCCTGGCACTCGTCCTCCAACCCCTTTCTTCACCTCCAGCACTTGCACTCTTGCTCCAGCATGACTGGCAATCCCTCACTCACTCACTACTTGCATCTCCAGTCCCGCCCCTGGTCTCACATGCCCTGCGCTCTCAACAGTACCACTGTGTTCATAGGCATCATGCATGCCACATAAGAATTTGCTTAGTGGACTGAGCCTCCATGGTCAGTGGAACCTGATAGTGTTGGTAGTTGACATGCTCATTCCAGTTGTCCACCAAGTGGATCAACCTCTCTACTTGCCATACCTGAGGTTCACTGACCTCCTCCTTGATGGTTACTCATTTGCAAGGTGTCTTCACCTCAGCCATCCAGTTAGAATCGTCAAATTCTGCCTGATTAATAGTCAATGTCTCAATGTCTGATAGCACCTATCTTAGCACTCCACTAGTATTGCGCTGGCAAATTGCTGCATTCTGTTGCCAGACAAAGTCCTCTTAGGAGTCATTTGCCTGGTGTGGGGCATGGAGTATATCCATGGCATCTGCAATGACTGGCACTCATAGTGCACCATGACTTTGTAGTTGACTGAATTGGTCAGCATCATCATAGAGGTCACCAAACTTTGGGCTGCCTTACACTTGAGGTATTCTTTTGTTGGGCTGCCTTATGCTTGAGGTATTCTTTCACTTCTAACTCAAAAATGTGTATCAATAGTTTGATATATTCAGTCAAATCCTGTGTAGGTACATTATGGCTCCTAGCAGCCATTAACTGTAAGTGCTTCACTACATAAAGCTGCAGACGTTTCTGTGTTGATTCTTTGGTGATCACACTGGGTAGCAATCCAGTATCAGTTGTAGCTGTTTGTAGCTGTATTGCTAAGGTCAATAGCGACTGTTTGTTCTCCTCCCTGTCTGAGGAGCTCAGTTCAAAGTCCAGGTCTAAGGCCTATCAGAGGCCCTCATGTCTCACCTGTGGCTTCTCACCACTTCTTTCCTTTCCTTTTGCAGTTATAAGCAGCTGGGCCACCTGCTTGTCCACAGTCATGCTGGTTTCAGCAGCCATCTGGTCTGCTAGACTGCCTGTCTCATCTTGTGTCACCTTTGTGAACTCTTCCAAGTCAAATGATATATTGGACAGTTTTCATCCAATGTGATACAACTAAAACAGCGTACTATGTGCCAATGCACTTCCCTGTGCAAGTTCTAGATATGAGGTGTCCTCACCCTGCCGGTCAATTGTGTTATCTGCAGCTGCGGGTAAAACCAGGTAGATCAGCAATGCCACCTGGCTCACTGGCACACTGGCCTCTGACACTGCAGACCGTTTCCCTAGTCTTGAACCAGGGTTCACTATTTACATCATCTATGATACAGATAATCTGCTTGGCATCCCATAGCTTTCACTGGTCTCACAAGGAGCCTTTTTGTCTCATTTTGGTGGGGGTTGATACACTGATGCTATCTGTGTTTAACCTATCTAAGAAATAGGTGGGTCACTTGTATCAGGATGTGTCAGCTTTTTATTGCCTTACTTAGTCATGAAACATGTTGTTGACATGGCACTGAAGAATTTGCAAAGTGTTTGTTGCTCCAAGTGGTAACTGAGAGCCCAGAGTCTTTAGCCAATAGCAGAAGATTCAAGAAAATGTAATGTTAGTTATGAAGCTAGAACAGTCTTGCATATATCACGCAGTAGCTGAATCAGACCAAATATCAGATTTCGACTAGTTACATTGTGAATACAAGATGTTAAATTACATAAGCATCAACACACATGAGGTGCACATGTCGTGCTGTGCCAATCCATTACAGGAGGACTGAAGCTTATCTTAATTTTTGACAGTGCTCAAACAGGAAGTGCAAGATGTTTTGGAGGTTTTCCAAAAAGGAGATGATCTCTGGAGATCTCCACAGGTCTATAGTGGGTTTCAGGAGTCCTGGAGAACAATGCAAGAGGGCAGAGCAAAGTATAAGGGGGCAGAGCAAAGTATAAAGGGGCAGAGCAAAGTGTAAGGGGGCAGAGCAAAGTGTAAGGAGGCAGAGTTAAGTGTAAGGAGGCAAAGAAAATTGCAGAGGAGCAGAGCAAATAGAAGTCAGTGTAAAACAAAGTGGAAGTCCCCTAACACATACCTGACACATCTGGTCTTTGAATTGGTTGTTTTCTTCTATTTTGCTGGCAATCAATAGGAAGTCATTGACATGTAAAGCTGCAATGATAGTGCCCTGATCAGTGTTTCTATGGTAGATGCATGACTAACATGCTAGGCGTTGGAACTCCCACAACAGCATGTTTTCATCTATGGTCTTGTTCCAAACCTGCCCTGCTTGCTTCATTCCATACAGTCTATACAACAGCATCTAAACTCAGTTTTTTTTTTCCCCCTTAAAACCCTCAGGTTGTTTCACAAATTGTGTTTTGTCCTCAAGAAGGATCCCATATAAGGAGGCTGTTTTGACATCAATTTGAGAGCCATCCCATCCTCTTATAGCCATGAGGTGAAGGATTAATGCATGCAATTGGTGAAGTTGTTTTGCTGTAATTGCACACCTGTAGACTTGTTTGCACCCTCAAAACATCACTCTGACTTTGAAACTAACAGCATTTCCATGCTCATTGCATTTTATTTCAAAAACAGGTTGTTCAGTTCTCACTTTTTGTCTTATAGGAACCTTTGAGCAAGTGACCAGCATGGATACTTCTATGTTGAGTAGGAACTTTAGCCCCTCATGGTATGCTTCCTTCAATTGGTCTGATTCATTTGACTGCTTTGCCTCTGCTCACATCTGGAGTTTGTTGCTGAGTTTAGGTGTTGTAGAGTAGCTGTCACGACCCGCTACCGACCCCCGGGACTCAGCCCTGGCCCTGGGACTCCAACCCTCCCAAAACCACCCCCATGACCACCCCGGGGCCGGACCGCTACCCGGCCAACTCTCCCGGCCATCACCGGCCATCACCGCCTGTCAACGCCACCAGCCACCGCCACCTGCGGCATCCCCAGCCATCACTGGCCATCACCGCCCGTCGTTACCACAGCCACCACCACTCGCGGCATCCCCCGGCCATCACCGCTGTGACTGCCACATCAGTGCCAGGTCTCGGCTATCACACCACATCAGCGCCGGCACCACCCGTCACCCCCGGTCCGCGCCAAGACCCCCATCACGCATCATGATCGCGCATCACTGCTGCCGACCTCCACACGCCACGCTCCGCTCCCGCTCCCTCCTCACCGCCCCACCACCGCATGTCTCTGCGCTTCCAGTGCGAGACCTCCACGCCGCGCAACATGTCTTAATCTCGCCCCGCCCTGCACGGCCCCCGGGTCTCACCTCAAGCCCCGGCACCACGACCCGCTGCTGGAACCCGGGCCTGAGCCCCGGGCCATACATACTGCATATTATATAAGTCGTAGAGTAGTAAGTAGGTACTCTAGTCTTGATATTACCGTAACCTGTCTTGTCTGTTGTGTTTCATCTCTGTCTTGTTTTCTCGCATGTCCCAGTCTCATTACTTTTACTTGCTTCTTTTCTCATCATACTCGTCTCGTTTCGTCTATCTGTCTCGTCTCCTCTCGTCTTGTACTTCCAATCTATTCTCGTTGTTCCCCTTTCTCTTTTCTACTCTAAGTTCTCTTGACTCTCCATTCCCGGCTCCTCTCTTTGACTTAATCATTTCCATCTCCCATTATCTTATCTCGACTCTTTCCCCTTTTGGTCATCCAACTTCCCCGGTTCTGTTTCCATCCCCGGGACTCGCTAAGTCCCCGTGTCTGACTATCCCTTGATCCCCGGGACTCGCTCGCTCACCAGTGCTTGCTCGTCTCATTCTCTTGCACCCCTGGGACTCACACCAACCCCCAGCACTCATCCTTCACCCTCCCTGGCACTTGTCTCACCCACCGGCACTACTGGCACTCTTCCACGCACTACCCCCCATCCCACTTCGGTCTCCTATGCCTCGCGCTCCTCCTGGTGCTCTGTGTTTGTGTACATGGTGATTAGCCGTAAGGTGTTTGCCCAGTAGACTGAGCCCCCGTGGTCAGCGGAACCTGACAGTAGCATTGTAGCTCTTTGATTGAGACAAGTAGATGTTTCAAATCTTTCAATGGAGGCAATGTTAGCAAAATCTGGTGGGTCCATGTTTTGATTGCAGATAATCTCTGAGTCAGCTATTTTTGGGCTCTGATTTGCTTCAAATCATGTTTGGATTTTCACCTTGAATATTGAAGTTGACATTGGCTAGGATGGGCATGGACTCAGCATGATTTAGAGGAGAGGTAAGAGAATTGTGATGATTGGGAGAGGCAGATATCTGGAAATGAGGATGACCTTCATAACTTTCACAGAATTGTACATGGTAAGTTTTATAGATCTTTTCAGTCTTTTTCTCATAGCACCTATAAGCCTTTGAGTTCTGTGCATAGCCTATCAGGATGTGCTCTATTGAGTGTGCATATACTTTGAGGTCATGCTCTGCCAGAATTAGGACAAACACTTTACAGCAGTCAATTTCATGCATGTATAAGTAGTCTGTGCATTGTCCTATCCATGCTTTATGGGAAGTTCTTCCTTTATGCACTTTGGTGAGTGTGCACTTGGAGCAGTATGAAGTGGTCAAGTTGAACTCATCCAATAGATTCAGAGGGCACCCAGTTGCAATGTGCATTGCTCTTGCTTTTTTCAATGTACAGTGCATCCATTCTACTTGCTCAATGTGGACCAAAGTGTATGGTGCACCAAGCTGTTACTCAGATACTCATGAAAATAGCCATTTGTCCCTTTTGCAGCCTCAAAACTCCCCATCATGTCCTATCCTGTATATGCCAAATTTTTTTTGAATCTCATTCTTATAGGCCATCTGCCAGGCTTTACAGTGAGCCAGTGCTTCTCCTTTATGTCAAAGAAGTACTAACAAATATTTGCTAGTATAGTTGTTGACAAAATTGATTATGTATCTATTTCCACTTTAAAATGCTACAGCCTGAGGCTCTGCCAAGTCTACCCATACAATCTTTAGCTTCTACATTGCTCTCTTTCTAAACTTTAGGCACAGCAATACATGTCTGCTTACCAAGAATGCATGAGTTGCATTTTGGAATTTTAAAGAAGTAGACAAAGGGCATATAGTATGAGTTCAGATCTTGCCATGTCTACAATGGTCTGGAAGTTAGCATGTCCAAGGCAGCAATGCCATGTTTCCAGACCCATGATTTGCTGAGTAAGATATGAGCAGTGTTCAATGAATGCTGGATAGGAGTAGGGGAATAGAGTCATTGGCCTTGGATGAGTGGGCCTTGTGTAATAGTAGTGTAACAGTGTTATGAAGTCTTGCAGCTTACAGTTGCACAAGTGAATCTGACCAATCTATGGTATTGACATTGTACAAAAGTAGAAACAAGACTGCTTAGCAAAGTGCTAAGCAATCACACAAATCTACAATATTTTACTGTGCCCAAAGGTGCAATGCTAATATTATATAACATATGTATGTCAAAATAATAGAAAATTAAAACAAGAGAGATTAAAGGCACCAAAAGGCATGCTGCCCATTATAGGTAGCACAAGTGGTGTCAGGGAACTTCCATTCAACTTCCATTTCTGGCACTTCACTATGCCTCGGCCCATCTCCTACACCACTCTACAGAACCCCCAGGGCTCATTGTAGACTCCTGGAGATCTCTGAAGGTTGTTTTCTTTTTAGAAACCCCCAGGACTTCCCACACTCTCTGTTCAAGCATTATCTAAGGTTAAGGTTAGCTCTGGTCACCTGTACAATTGTTTTCATGCCTTCGCCACCCATTGATGTGCTGCACCAAGCAGTGGTGATCCTTAGACTTGTTCTCTTTGGATTTTCCTCTGCTAGGTGATTAGTTACTATTGTATTGTTGATTATCATGCCTAATACAACTTCGGATTTCCCTCTGCTAGTTGTATGATTGAGCTGCAACTCCTGGAGGTTGCCCTTACAAGTGGATCTCTGAATAATTTTTACAGAGTTGTCATTGAACAGGGAGTTAAAGCTAGAATTAGCAAGAGTACTGACTGAGAGCATTGAGGATGTAGAGGGCATTTTCAAGGATTATATTGACACTTTTAGCAATATGGAAGCATATGCTGCCTGTTGATGATGCTGGAAATTGTGCAAGTGGTGTCAGGGTAGGCAATCACTAGGCAATGGAAGTTAGCATTGGGCTTGCTAAGAGAGAGAGTACCAGGCAGGGTCTCAGCAGACAATTTAGCAGTGGCAGTGGTCAAGTGGAATAATTGGGAGAGCTTAGCATAGATGCTAAGAACTAGAGGCTTGCCACAATTACTAGGCATGTAGAGTGCTAAAGCACTGGTGTACTTTTAGTGGCGAGATGAAGCATTTAAGACAGTGCCTTGGCATAGGATAGATGAAGCTGTAAGCTGAATTGAGCTCTCTGAAGCCCAAAGCATAAGAGATGGGGTGTGAAGGTAACTTGTTATTTGCAGTGTATAAGTACAGTATATATAGTAAGTGATAAGTGAAGTTTGCCAAAGCAGTGAACTTGGTAGGTAAATACTAACCAACAATCTTCTATATAGGAAAACATCAAACAGACCTTGGCAACGCCTAGTGGTGCCAATCAAGCTGTCTGTCATGTCAATATGTCAAAAAGTAGGTATAAAATCACTAAGTGTCAGTGTCATCAAATGATGATAGTCACCAGGGTGCTGCAGCAATGCTGGTAAATCCTCAGCAATCAAGAAAATAAGGTAAAATAGATAGAAAAATAATAATGCAATATAAGAAATGCTTGTCTAGGATTTGGACCCTAGCCCTTGAGGCAGGCACCAGGTAGACTATAGGGCATGCTGACTACTAGCCCATAAGCATGTGCTAGAAAATGTATCAATACTCCTTATGACACAACCACAGGCTTATCACTGTCTCAATTGTGATAACTAAGGAACCTCCGAGTCCCTTGATGATTTGAAGCTGAATTGGTTGCAGGGTCATGAAATCATTGCACTAGAGAGATATACAGACTATAGCTGATAATGACATGTATTTTGATTGAACTGTAGGTGGTACTTTGGCAGCCAGTATTCAATCCTCAATTTGTATTGAGTTTTGGCCCCAGTCCACAGATATTTTAGCTTTGTCAATTGCTATGGAGCCAGTGTGTTCTCAGAGTGCCGTTGCACTCAATCAACTATCTGAGGGAAATTTATGCTTGCAATGGCTGCAGTATCAGAAAGAGAGAGCAATTGGCCAAGGTTCGATGGATTAACGTAGCACAGCTTGCTGTTAATTCTGGTGATAGCACCAAGAGGTGTCTGAATAGGCAGTCTCTAAGCATGTAGAAATAGCATTGGGCTTACTATGAGAGAGAACTAGGCAGGGTCTCAGCAAACATTGTGAGCAGAGGTAGTGGTAAGAAGCAAAAGAGGAGCTTAGTGTCGGTGCTAAGTGCTAGAGGCCTGCCATAAGTGCTAGGCACATAAGTAGTTTTTGACACTGGCATACTTCCAGTGGCAAAACAAAGCACTGACAGCATCTTGGTGATGAGTACGAGAAGACTAAGGCTTTTTAGGCTCTAAAGCACAAGGTGTAAGAGATGTGGGTGGAAGGTAACTTATTCTTCAAAGGTAAGTAAATACAGTTTAAATAAAAAATATTAAGCAAGTTCACCATTGGCGACCAAGGGTTGTAAAAGCAGTGAACTAAGTAAGTAAACTCTAATCAACAATCTTTTATATAGGAAAATGTTAAGTCAGTCTTTGGCAACACCTAGCAGCGCCAATTAAGTTGTTTGACATGTCATAATGTCAAAAAGTAATGTCACTGCCATCATTCTAATGGCAATCACCAGGGTGCTGCAGCAGGCAGTGTCAATTAATCTGTAGCAATCAATAAAGAAAATAAATAAATAAATAATGAAAAAACTTAGCAAAACAAGCATATATAAGGTTTGTTGTGGGATTCAAACCCTAGCCATTGTGAGAGACATCAGGCAAACCCTTGGGCATGCTAACAACTAGTCTACAAGCTCATGCCAATAATTGTGTTAGTTCTTCTGACACATTGATGGGCTCATCACCAGTGACTGCCACAAAAAACTTGATAGTGGAGTTGGTGTTTGACAATCCACTACTCTTGGCATTTGAAGCTTTTTAGGCAGCTTGTGTAAGGGCAACCACCAGGAGTTGCAGCTCAATCACACAACTAGCAGAGGGAAATCTGAAGTTATATTAGGCATGATCATCAACAATACAATAGTAACTAATCACCTAGCAGAGGGAAATCCAAAGAGTAAAGTCTAAGGATCCCCACTGCTTGGTGCAGTGCATCAATGGGTGGCAAAGGCATGAGAACAACTGTACAAATGACTAGAGCTAATTTTAACCTGGGATAATGCTCAAACAGGGAGTGTGGAAAGTTCCAGGGGTTTTTTAAAAAGGAAACAACCTCCAGAGATCTCCAGGGGTCCTGAGGAGTGGTGCAGGAGGTGGGCTGAGGCATAGTGAAGTGCAAAAAATGGAAGTCAAATGGAAGTTCCTTGACAGCTTGGGCATTAACAATGGATTTTTCAGCCATTCCTCCTCCTTTTTGGACACAGAATGGTTTTGTATAGCCTCAGCACAGTTATCCACACAAATTACAATTTTGACAACAAGCTACATTCATGAGCCTGCCATTGTATTGTAAAGAGTACTAACACAATCTTTGGCACAGGCTTGTAGACTAGTGGTTAGAGTGCCCATAGTTTGCCTGGTGCCTCTCATAAAGGCTGGAGTTTGAATCCTGTAACAAGCCTTCCATATTCTCATTACATCCTCTTGTTCTGCTGAGTTTGTCAATTATTTATTTCTTTATTTTTCCTGATTGCCGTGGTTTAGTCAACATTGCTACAGCACCCTAGCAACTACCATCATTTTGATGACAGTGAAATTTTTGTTATTTTTACTTTACTTTTTGACATTATGACATAACAAACAGCTTAACTGGTGCTGCTAGGCATTGCCAATGACTGACTTGATATTTTCCTATATAGAAAATTTTTGGTTAATGTTTGCTGAATTCACCACTTTGGTGACCAATGATTGCCAATGGTGAACTTGCTTGCTACTTACTATATAAACTATACTTACTGTAACTTGTCATAGGGTGGATAAAGTAGCCTACAAAGGTCCAAAGAAGGCATCTTAGAAAGACCTAGACCTAGTCCAAGAGAACCAACAGAGAGTATAGAGTGAGCGACTAGTTTTAGAGGACAATAGCCCCGACCAAATGCAGTTACTGGAAAATCATAGTTAGTACCACAACAAGATAAAGATAATTAACCATGGATCCAATCAATAGATTGATTGTGTTGTTTAAGCCAATCAAGGCATAAGAGTATCAGATATGGCAACAAGACAATGCCAAGGCAAATAACTTCTTGATGTTCACAGACTTTTGATTTCATGATAGCATCATGTGTGAGGAGTCCAAAGGTCATGGGTCAGTCATCAATGGTGTAGATGGGAACAGAGGAAGTTTTAAAGGCACATGAAAAGGAGTGTTGGGATGCAAATTTATCAGATATATGAGAAGCGGTTGTGTTAGGTTCCGCTGACCATGGGGGCTCAGTCCACTAGGCGAATACCTTACATGGTGATTACCGTGTACACAGATGCAGAGCACTGGGAGGGGCGCAAGGCATAGGAGACTGAAGCAGGGTGGAGGCGGTATGTGGGGGAGTGCTGGTAGCACTGGCAAGGGGGGTGAGTGCTGGGGAGGGTGGAGGATGAGTGCTGGGGATTGGCACGAGTTTCAGGAGTACAAGAAAATGTAATGAGCAAGCGCTGGTGAGCGAGCAAGTCCTGGGGATCAAGAGATAACGGGCGCGGGGACTTAGCAAGTCCCAGGAATGGAAACAGAGTCGGGGGAACTAAGCGGCTGAAGGAGAAAAGAGTCGAGATAAGATAATGAGAGATGGAATAGATTAAGTTGAGGAGAGGAGCCGGGAACAGAAGAACCAAGAGAACTTAGAATAGAAAGAAAAAGGAGAGCAATTAGAATAGATTAGAGGACGAGGCGAGTAGAGACAAGATAGAGAGACGATACAAGACAAGTACGATGAGAAAAGAAGCAAGTAGAAATAGTGAGACCGGGGCGTGTGAGGAAACAAAACAGAGACAAGAACATGGCAAACAATACAAGGCTACGGTAATATCAAGACTAGAGTACCTACTTACTACTCTACGACTTATATACTACACAGTACATAGGGCCCAGGGCTCAGGCCCAGGTTCCAGCAGCGGGTCGTGGCACCAGGGCTTGGGGTGAGACCCAGGGGCTATGTGGGGTGGGGTGAGGTTGAGACATGTCGCGTGGTGTGGAGGTTTTGTACTGGAAACGCAGAGACATGTGGTAGTGGGGCGGTGAGGGGGGAGCGGTGATGACGCCCAAAATTGTACCTTGTGGTGTTGGGGTAGGCAGTCACAAGGCTGGTAGCGTTGGGCTCGCTAAGTGAGGCAAGTCGGGCAGGGTCCCAGAAACAGGTTAGCGGAGTGCTGCGGTAAGGGAAGTGGTGAAAGGAGTCTTAGCGTAGTAGTCGCCAAGGGTTGAGTGCCTGCCGTAGTTGCAAGGCGTAGAGATTACTGGAACACTGGCGTAGGTCCAGCG
>JAGGAQ010006160.1:0-31294 GCA_017657225.1 Termitomyces sp. T69sscA
GCTCCCGCTCCCTCCTCACCGCCCCACCACCGCGTGTCTCTGCGCTTCCAGTACGAGACCTCCGCGCTGCGCGACATGTCTTAGCCTCGCCCCGTCCCACGCGGCCCCTGGGTCTCATCCCAAGCCCTGGCGCCGCGACCCGCCGCTGGAACCTGGGCCTGACCCCCAGGCCATACGTACTACGTAGTATATAAGGCGCAGAGTAGTAAGTAGGTACTCTAGTCTTGATATTAACATAACCCCTGTCTTGTCTGCTGTGTTTGTCTCTGTTTTCATCTCTCTCGTGCCCCGGTTTCCTTACTTTACTTGCTTCCTTTCTCGTACTCGTCCTGTTTCGACTATCTCTCTCATCTCCACTCGTCTCGTAACTCTAATCTAATCTTGTTGTCCTCTCTTCTCTTTTCCACTCTAAGTTCTCTCGACTCTTTGTTCCCGGCTCTCTTCTTTCGACTTAATCATTTCCATCTCCGCTATCTTATCTCGACTCTTTCCCCTTTTGGTTATCCGACTCCCCGGCTCTGCTTCCATCCCCGGGACTCGCTAAGTCCCCTCGTCTGCTTTTCTCTTGATCCCCGGGACTCGCTCGCTCCCGGCGCTCGCTCGTCTCGCTCTCTTGCACCCCCGGGACTTGCGCCAACCCCCGGCACTCGTCCTTCCCCCTCACCGGCACCCGTCTCACCCACCGGCACCCCTGGCACCCTTCCACGCACCCTTCCCCGCCCTGCTTCGGTCTCCTATGCCTTGCGCTGCTCCCGGTGTTCTGTGTTTGTACGCGGTGAATAGCCGTAAGGTGGATTCGCCCAGTAGACTGAGCCCCCGAGGTCAGCGGAACCTGACAAAGGCCTGGATTAAGGCTCATGAAAATGAGACTGGTCTGAAGTTGGTGACTCTGCGTACTGGAAGAGATGGCGAGTTTAATGGTGATTCTCACAAGAGTTGGTATAAGTCCCAAGGTATCATACTCAAAGTTGATGCCCCCCCTATGTCTGCCCATATAGGGCATGTTGAGCGCATGCATTGTACAATTATGAGAAAAGCACAATCAATGAGACTTGCTGCAGGTTGTGCATCGTTCCTCTGGGATGAATTCTACCTTACCATGTGTTTCCTCCATGGTATGACAAAGACAATGTCAACTAAGGACATAACACCAGATGAACTTTACTATGGAAAGAGAGCAGATTACTCATGCATTTGCGAGATAAGGTGCAAGGTTTTTGTCTTAATCTTCAGCAAAACAACCCAAAGATCTTTGAGTGGTCAATCAAGTGCATATTAGTAGTTATGACCTAGACTCTAAAGGCATACCATTGCTATGACAAGTCATGGAACAAGGTCTACAGTTTCTACCACATAAAGTTCATCAAAAGTCACAATCAAATTTCCAAGGCAGCACCAGTGGTCACTCACGAGACAAACCCCAGCACCATTGATGACCAACCCCTAACCATCAACACAATAGAAAGAAGCTCATTGGACAAGCCAAATCCACAAACAGAAGACAACAAACCTGCTCAAATCCCTGGTATTATAAGCAAGGACACCAACCAAGCCCAGGAGCAGCTACCAGACAACAATGGAACTCAACCCACCCAAGTACAGAACCAACCTCAATGCTTGAACCAAGTACCCGTCCCAACAGCAAAGGCCACACCTAATGACCAGAGCAAAATGTGTACAGAAAGGGTGGTAAGAGAGTCAAAGGAGGCAGCGCAAAGGGTTAGAGAGGACCTCAAACATGAAATACTGCCAGCCAAAGATAATGTCAATGTGGGCAATGGGAATCTCAATCATACTCTGTTGGTGCTTAATGCAATTGAGGATACATCTGGTGTGGGTCCAGGGGCAGACCCTGACACTCCTAGAACTTTAGAGGAGGCTCAAAAATCTGCAGACTGGGTGAGATGGAAAGAATCCTACCATGATGAGCTAAACTTGTTGAAGCAGATGGGGGTGTAGGAGCTGGTACCACATGAGTTGGTGCCACCAGGTCACAAGATCTTCAAAGGATGACCAGTCTTCACCATCAAACACGGTGAAAATGGAATAATCACCAGACTAAAAACAAATCATGTACTCCAGGAGTTTACAATGGTTCAGGGCAGAAACTACAATAAAACAACCTCGCCAACTGCATGCATGGAATCTTGGAGGATCTTACTCAGCATGGCGGCCACCTTGAATTGGGATGCCACCCAGATTGACGTGAAGACAGCATTTCTGAATGGGGTACTACCCAAAGAAGAACAAATATATATGCAACAACCTCCCAAGTTTGAAGAGAGTGGGAAGGAAGGCTATGTATGTAAGCTCTTGTGACCTTTGTATGGGATGAAACAGGCAGGCCACATCTGGAATAAGACACTGAATGAGGTAATGAAAAACCTAGGGTTCATATAACTCTGCTGCAAAGCATGTATTTATTACTGCAACAATGAAAAGGGGACAGTCATCACCAGAGTCCACATGGACAATTTTCTCTTGATTGCAAATTCAAAACAGGCAAATGAGGACTTCAAGGAGCAGTTGAGGAGCACCTGGGTAATCTCAGATCTAGGAATCCCATGTCACATTGTGGGAATGGCAGTAGAGTGGGATCAAGTGAACGAACAAGTATTCTTATCACAGATCACCCTTATTGACCACCTAATCACACATTATGGCCAAACCAATGCTACCCCCCTTACACTGCCAATGGAACCCAGGCTAAAGCTACAATGGGTTGACAGGTCAAAATTGCATTCTGAAGAGCTCAAAAAACTAAACTGAATCCTCTATCAAAATCTAGTTGGCGGGCTGCTGTGGCTGGCCATATCTACATGCCTTGATATCCAATACACAATCTATCAACTGTCTCAATTCCTTGACTCCTTCTCATTTGTGCACTGGAATGCAGCTATATGAGTTCTACGGTACATAAAGGGCACCAGGACACTGTGACTATGCCTTGGCAGACTAGCACCCATGAGACTGATTGGATTCACAGACTCCAATTGGGCAAACTGCCTGGATACTTGCCGGAGTGTAGGAGGCTTTGAATGGTCGCTGGGATTGGGGCTCATATCTTGAGCAACTAGGAAGAAAAAGATGGTAGCAGCATTTTTGTGCAAAGCGGAGTCTATGGCAGCATTTGAGGCTGCACAGGAGGGTATATAGTTGTGTATGGTAATGGAAGCACTGGGGTATACTGCAAACAAAGCGACAACTATCCTATGCAACAACAATTCAGTGATCAACCTCTTGGAAGATCCCCTCCTACATTCATGGGTAAAGCACGTTGATATAAAATATCATTTCCTACATGAACAGGTAGTGGCAAAAGAGATTACTCTATGATACATCAATACAAAGAATAACCTCGCTGATGTCTTCACTAAAGCCTTGCTGGCCCCCCAGTTCACATGTCTTTGGAGCATAGTGGGACTACAATAGATGAGTTTCCAGGTGAGGAGGGGCATTGCTTATGGTGAGGAGGAGTGTTGCAATCTGACAAACAAAGCACCATAAGCACACCACACTCATTGCAATATCACACATATCACACACTCTTTGTCATTGTGGCCACCCCTCTGAACAATGGACAAGAACTAATATATATACTACCTATACACAGTCAAACACTTTCAGTCATTTCTACTACAGACTGAGGATGAGTAATGCTTAAACTAGATAGTCAAACTCTATACTTACATGTACACTAGATCAACACTAACAGTGTCTGTATCACCTAGGTACAATAATAGTCGTTCCTACTACAGACTGAGGATTGACACTAACAATGTCTGTATCATCTAGGTTCAGTTTGTAACAGAATTGTGCTTGGAGTTTGGGCTCTGGAGCAATATTGTGGAAGGTCAGGAAACAACAGATGGTCACAGCATCTTTGTTCAAAGCAGAGTACATGGCAGCCTTCAAAAGTGCACAAGGATGTGTCTGGCTTTTGTCAGGTTCCGCTGACCACGGGGGCTCAGTCTACTGGGCGAACACCTTACATGATAATCACCGTGTACACAGATGCAGAGTGCCAGGAGGGGTGCGAGGCATAGGAGACCAAAGCGGGGCGGGGGCAGTATGTGGGGGAGTGCTGGTAGCGCCGGCAAGTGGGGCGAGTGCTGGGGAGGGTGGAGGATGAGTGCTGGGAGTTGGCGCGAGTCCTGGGGATACAAGAGGATGGGACGAGCGAGCACCAGTGAGCGAGCGAGTCCCAGGGATCAAGAGATAACAGGCGTGGGGACTTAGCGAGTCCCGAGGATGGAAACAGAACCAGGGAAGTTAATCAGCTGAAAGGAGAAAGAGTCAAGATAAGATAATGGAAGGTGGAAATGATTAAGCTGAAGAGAGGGGCCGGGAACGGAGAACCAAGGGAGCTTAGAGTAGAAAAGGGAGAGGAGAACAATTAGAATAGATTGGGAGTACGAGGCAAGTAGAGATGAGATAGAGAGACGAAACAAGACGAGTACAACGAGAAAAGAAGCAAGTAGAAGTAAAGAGACCGGGGCGCACGAGAAAACAAAACAGAGACAAGAACAAGGCAAAACAATACGAGGCTATGGTAATATCAAGACTAGAGTACCTACTGACTACTCTACAACTTATATACTACGCAGTACGTAGGGCCCGGAGCTCAGGCCTGGGTTCCAGTGGCGGGTTGTGGTGCCAGGGCTTGGGGTGAGACCTGGGGGCCATGCAGGGCGGGGCGAGGTTGAGACATGTCGCGCAGCACGGAGGTCTTGCACTGGAAACGCAGAGACACACAGTAGTGGGGCGGTGAGGGGGAGGGGGAGCGGGGCATGGCGTGTGGGGGTCGGATCGGCGATGATGCGTGATTGTGATGCGTGATGGGGGTCTCGGCGCAGGCCAGGGGTGACGGGTGGTGCCGGCGCTGATGTGGCGGCTATGGGCAGTGTGATAGCCAAGACCTGGCGCTGATGTGGTGGTCATGGCAGTGATGGCTGGGAGTGCACAGGTGGCGGTGGCTGGTGGCGTTGACGGGCGATGATGGCCAGTGATGGCCGGGGCAGTTGGTGAGGTAGCGGTCTGGGCCCGGGGTGGTTGTGGGGGTGGTTTTGGGAGGGCTGGAGTCCTGGGGCCAGGGCTGAGTCCCGGGGGTCGGTAGCGGGTCATGACAGCTTTGGGCATTACTCAAAGACATTGAACATGATTTCACCTCTCAGCTGACTCAAATGTATTACAACAACAATTTGGCAATTGTATTATCTGAAGATCCCCTTCTTTATGCCTGAGTTAAACATGTGGACATTAAATACCATTTCCTCTGTGAGCAAGTCCAATCCAACAAACTAATCCTATGCTAAGTCCCATCCAAGGAAAATACTGCTGACATTTTTACCAAAGCCCTGGCTGGACCTGCCTTCATGCATCTTTGCCTCCACCTTGGTCTTTAATAACATTACCAGATTACACATGCAAGGAGGAGTACATAACATATGGTGAGGAGAAGTGTTGGACTGAATGGTGGAAGTTGTGGCTTAGTCACACAACTGGTAGAGGGAAATCCAAAGTTATATTAGGAACAATAATCAAAAATACAATGGTCACTAATCATCTGGCAGAGAGGATTCAAAGAGAACAAGTCCAAAGCTCCCTGCTGCCTGGTGCAGAGCATCAGTGTGCAGTGGAGGCATGAGAACAAGTGTATAGGATGATTGGAGCTAAATTTAACCTTTGATGATGCTCAAATAGGAAGTGCAGAATGTTCTAGGGGTTTCTTGAAAAGGAAATGACCTCCAAAGATCTCTGGAGGTCTAGAGAACAGAAGTTGGTGTAGACTAAAATGAAAGTCCCCTGACAAGTTCAGATGCAGGTAAGATGGAGCCATTGGAGTTGTAAAGCACATGGAGCTGAACATGAAGCAGGAACTGGTGTTGCTCTGTGGAATAGGTGCAGCAAGTGTTGGCAGCAAGCCTGTGCCAAAGGTTAAACACAATGGTTTAGAGATGGTGTCTATTTTGCTGATACCACTAAGATGGAGGTGTTTCAAGCTTGTTTTCTGGTTCAGCCAAGGAACAATTGTGAACTTGCATGAAAAATCAAAGTGGGAAACTTCATAAGCATTGGAATTTTGAAAAGATGAAAGCCACTCAGAGAAAAAAGAGAAGTCCAACAGGCAGGCTAAGGTGATTAAGTGGGACTTAATTGACTTATTTTAAATTTTGTTGAAGACTGTGTTGTTCATGTAGTGTCCTCTGAGAGGAGGAGGGGTGAGGGCAGCATAGGACTGCATAGACTATGATTATTGTTAGTCATACCCCATTACATACCAGGGCTCAATTAGTTAAGCAATATTAGTAATAGCACAGCCACTGATGTAGTATATAAAGGCAGCCTGTGAATAGCACATCCCTAGGCTGAACAATAGCAGTGTTCTTCTGGCCTACAGACTGAACCGACTGTCATAGCTCTGTGGAAGGAGTTCCACAGACATAAGCACTCCTCTTACAACAACAATTGTGAGCACTAGGCTGCAAATCACTCTGATCCCAAGTAGCCACCTAAACCTTTCTTACTATATGTATTAGTGTAGATGTTGACTGTGTGACAAAAGGTGGAGATGAAGCAAATGCTGTGTCAGGCAGGTGCAACAGTGGTCCACCACGGGATGTTGTGGCATATGAATTTGGAGATGTATTGAGTCAAGTTCTCTGCAGGTGCAGCATTGGCATGTGGACCATGAGCAGATGAGGTTGCATAGGTAACCTAGCTTGTTGGTGGTGAGTCATACCTCCATGGCAAGTGAGGGACACTTCTTAATCTTTAACCACCATCATGTCACGACCTGCTACTGACCCCCAGGACTTGGGCCTGGCCCCAGGACTCCAACCCCCTCAAACCCACTCCCACGACTGTTCCAGGCCTGGACCGCTACCCAGCCAACCACCTTGGCAACCCCCAGCCATCACTGCCCATCACTGCCACTAGCCACTGCCACCACCAGCATCCACCCAGCCATTACTGCTGTGACTGCCACATCAGTGCCAGCCCTAGCTATCACACTGCCTGTGACCACCACATCAGCACCAGCCTAGGCTATTTCTGACACTTCCTCAACTGCTGCTGCCACATCAGTGCCAGTGCCGGCAACACCTGGTGCTCCCCCAGCCTGTGTCAAGACCCCCATCATGCATCACAATCATGCATCACCACTGACCCAACCTCCACATGCTATGCCCCACTTCTGCTCACCTCCTTGCTGCCTCACCACTACATGTCTCTGTGCTTCCAGAGCAAGACCACGTGACATGTCAACCTCCACCGCCACCTTGCACAATCCCCAGGTCTCACCCTGAGCTCTGGTGCCGCAACTTGCCACCAGGACCCAGGCCTGAGCCTCAGGGCTTACGTACTGCACAGTATATGAGTCATAGAGTAGTAAGTAGTACTCTAGTCTTGATATTACCGTACTTCTCATCTTGTTTCGTTGTGTTTTGTCTCTGCCTTGTAGTCTCACACGTTCTGGTCTCTATTTTTTGACTCTGCTTCATTTTGTATTGTACTCATCTTGTATTTTCTTCTACTCATTGTCTCTACTTGTCTTCTACTATAATTCTATCTCTGCTTTACTCCCTCTCACTTTCAACCTCCAAGTCTTCTTTCCTCTTTCGTCTCTCACCTCAAGTCTCAACTCATTCTGTTTTCCCTTCCCCTTATCTTACTTTGACTCTTTCTCCTTTTGGCTCGTTTGATCTCTGCATCTCTCACTTCTATCCTGGGGACTCACTAAGTCTCTGCACTCGCCCTAGCCCTTTACTCATTAATTCCCAGGACTCGCTCATACACTGGCACTTGCTTGCTCCTTTCTCTTGCACCCCCGGAACTCATGCCTACCCCCGGGACTTGTCCTCCACCCTTCCCCAGCACTCACTCTCCAGCCTGGTGTTATCGGTGATCCCTCGCTCATGCCTCTGGCTCTGCTTTGGTCTCCTATGCCTTGTGCTCTTGCCAGTGCGCTGTGTCTGTGGATACGGTGCACACCACATAAGGTATTTGCCCAGTGGACTGGGCCTCTGTGGTCAGTGGAACCTGACACATCAACTCTTTTGGCGTCCTGGTTGCTTATTTTCATTACATCTTCTGGCTTTTATTTTTGAGGCACTTCTCCTTCTTCTATTGCTCTATTCAAATCCCAACCCCAATCCAGTTAAAAATGCACATGATGCATCTGCCTGATTCAAAAAAACAGCTGAGTCCTAGCAGCCAAAACCTACACATGCAAGAAACTGGTACATGTCCTGTTCACTGTGGCTTTGACCTTGAAACCTCTAGAATTGAAGAATGCCACACTTGCTGTTGCCCTGCTCCTTGACAAGGACATAACAGACCAAGTCTCAGACTCCCTGGCTGACCTGCTGGTCACCAAAGCACTCAGTTGTCTGGATGCAGCAGCCAATAGGCTCAACTCATCTGCTGACTTTGCTGCTGCAGCAGATGCCAGGCAGGCATCCTCCATGCTAGCCTTAAACAAGGCAACAACCAATCAAGAGGAAGTGTTAGCTGTGCTGGATGCATCTAAGGATATGCTCTACTTGGGTGAAAATTGCAGCCTCAACTCCAACCATAGGCCTTCCAGAATTGACCTTCAACCTACAAGCTTTAACTGAATACACCTGCTTTCAACAATGCATCCTCTGTGATGCTCCTCATCAAACTCAACTTCACAGATGAATGCTCCCCAAGCAACCATTCAGCAACAACCAACTCTGCTCTTCATGACAAGCTCAACAGTGACCTTAATGATATCAACAAGGCAAGTGCAACCATCAAAATTGCCAAAGGACAGGAAAGACATGAATATTGACATACCAAGGACCCATGTACTGGGCCTTGCATATCTGGAGCATGGTGCATACTTCCTCAAGTTCATCACTGCTGAAGCTGCAAATAGATCCTGCTGCTACAATGCCAACAAAAATATGGGACTTCATCACTCCATACTTTGGCAGGACAGCCTACATAAAACTCAAGCATTCAACCTTATGGCTTGCTTTGTCATCTGTCAAGGAACATTTGATCCTAGCAAATCCAATCATCTGAGAATTGTTGAGGACAAGAACCCATCATGTCAGCCATATGGCTCAAAGACCCTGGAAGAAGGGGTAAGGACCAAACTGTTGCTTTGCCAAAGATCACTTGTAGCTCTCCTGAGGCCTACAACAGGATCCTCTGTAAGTGCTTCTTTATAATCAGCAGCCAGATAGTCGTCCATAAGGACTTCAAGGAACCTATCAGGTGCAACAATTGTTAAGAACATAGGCACATCCATGTGCAACTTCCTATGCTCCAAATGCATTTTCTGCAGATCCAATTCCACTCATGCTAGCTTGGCTAGGCTCTGCCCAATCTTCCTGGAGAAATGCACCAAGGTTGATGAATGGTTTCCAGAGAACAAACTGCCCTACTTTCTGGCCAATGATTTCTTGATATGAGTCAAAGCCCCCCCTACTATTCCCTAGCTCCCTCAGCAGAGTTCCCACATGCCTCCTTCTCTTCTCCTTTCCCACAGCAATTCCTTATGTCTCCCTCCCCTCAATGGCCTGCATTCCACCAATGGCTCCATTCAAAACCCACCAATGATGGCTCTCAGCCTAATGGCATTAGGCCTAAGGCCTTCAGCACTCTGGATGCTTTCCTAGAACTCAGCCAATCAAATAACTAAAGCTAAGGCAAACTCAGCAACCCCAACCCCTCCCAATAAACTACCAAACTAGAAAAGCATTCAAAAAGCTCTGCATCTAGTAACAAAATGTCCACAAGCTCTACTTCGCACAAAAGATAATGCTGGCATTGGCTTGCCCTGAAGACCAGAATATTCTGGCCATCTAGGAACCCTACCTCAACCACCTTGGAAATACCAGAGCCAGCAGGTTCTGAAGGGTGGTATACCTTGCAAACCACTGTAAAGACAGTGATATGAATTTAAATTTATCTTATCTTATCAATAGAGTATCAGATTAGATTCAGATAAATTTATTCAAGTTGTTGTGTTGGGCTTAGTTACATTTGCATGCACTTTTAAGTGACAAAATAATATAGTTTTAATTTGATATAAAATAAAGGTTTGGTTCACACAAAAGGAAGACCAACAAACCCAATTTTAATTCAAGTATAATATTAATTATCCCCAAATGAAATACTCCTGAAACCAAACACTGCTCCTAAGCCTAAAGGTCCACTTGCTGGGGATCTCGTGCCATGGCAAGCTGATTGCTTGCCTGACATCCCCAGTAACCTTCCTATTTATACCCTCCACTGCTGCATATGGACCTAGCATATTTTGCATGATTTTGTCATGTTTTTGCATGTACCTGGAGGGGGCCACCACTGCCTTGGCATGCCCAAGCCTCCTGAAGGAATGGTTTAGCCTTATTCTTGCAAAAACCATTCCTTCTGCCCTGTCCTAGCCGGCTGGTCCTTCCCTTGTCCTCCATCCATCCCTCCCATGGGTTTGTGCACGTGACATTGAGGCAGATGGTCCGCAGGTGAGTGCAGGTAGTAGTGATAGACGGTAGATACACAAACAGAGATTCTTTGGTCACGATTGATGTCCCATCACTGAGCACAGCCACCTGTCTGGAACGTTGAGTTCCTGATGTCATGATGGATTCATGATCTCATCACTCAGCCATTGCCTTTTTGCATCAGTCTCATTTTGACTTCTTTCTCATTGATGTGGTGTTTCCCACTGTTGGTGTGGGATCAGCGGTTTTATTTCTATGAGGTACGTCTACAGTTTTTGACACTTTTATTGCAGCTTACAGTTTTCAGCTTCACAATTACCATCGTATTACTGTTAATGAGCATGAGGTGTGAGAGACTAAGAGGCAGGACCAAGGAGCAAGAAGACAATAGGCAGAAAGCATTGGTCGCATCCAAGGCAAAGGGTGTGAGAGCAGGTGTCAGGAGTGGGGAAGGAGAGTGGAGGACAAGCACTAGAGCTAGTAGTGAGTTCTGGGACCAGAAATCTAGAGACCAGGGCAATTAATGGGGACTTGGAGACTTGGTAAGTTCTGAGATCAGGAATAAGGGCACAGGGATTTAGCTGAGCTGGAATAGGAAGGAGTTGAGGCAAAAATCAGAGAGAGAGAGTGGAATGAAAACAAAGACTGGAGATGAAGAAAAAACAAAGAAGAACTTAGAGTCTTGAGGCAGAGAGAGAGAGAGATAGAAGCAGAGAATAGATTGGAAAGGAAATACAAGTTGAGTAGGAGACAAAAGTAATAAGATGATATGAAACAAGTAGGAAATGAGACAAGTCAATACAAAATGAAATAATGAAGTAAAAACTGGGAAAACCAGAGCACAAAACATGAAACAAAACAGAGACAGAAACACAAGACTATGAGCAATATCAAGACTACTGTACAAGAGGCTATGCTACAACTTATATACAATAGATAGTAGGTAGGCCCCAGGGCACAGGTCTGGGCCCCGGTAATGAGTTGCAGTGCTGGGGCTCCAATGAAGCCTAGGGATCATGCAAGATCTTGGCAGATGTCAGTGTGGATTGTGCAGCACAAAGGAGAGCATGGGTGAGCAGGAGGCATGGAATGGCAAAAAGGTGAGGAGTCAAGCAGAGGATGGAGTGTGATGCATAGAGGTTGGATTGAGGGTAATGCATTAGTTATGATGTGTGATGAATGCTCAGTGGAAGCTGAGGAAAGCACTAAAGATTGTCGAAGACCAGTGTTAGGGGACTTCCATTTTCAGCACTTCACTATGCCCCAGCTGTAAGGGCGACCTCCAGGAGTTGCAGCTCAATCACACAACTAGCAGAGGGAAATCTGAAGTTATATTAAGCATGAGAATTAATGACACAATGGTAACTAATCACCCAGCAGAGGGAAATCTGAAGAGAACAAGTCTAGGGATTCCCGCTGCTTGGTGCGGTGCATCAGCGGGCAGCGGAGGCATGGGAACAGCTGTACAGGTGACTGGAGCTAACCTTAACCTTGGATAACATCCAAACCAGAGGTGCAGGAAGTTTTGGGGATTTTCTAAAAAGGAAACAACCTCCGGAAATCTCCAGAGTTCTAGAACAAGCTCTGGTGGTTCTGGGGAGTGGCGTAGGATGTGCCCAAAAATGGAAGACAAATGGAAGTCCCCTGACATCACCTCCCCCCCCTAGCATGTGGCGTCTCGACGTGCAGGGTAAAAGAAGTTCTGAATTGCCTGGTCCACTGGTGAGATGGAGTAGATACCTCAAATGGCCTGGGGTGCATCTGGATGTCTCCAGTGGAACTCTCTGACCAGTCTTGGCACATGCACGTTCTCTTAAGGCTTCTAGGAGATGTCTTCAATCCCATAACCTTTCCACTTCACCTTGTACTGTAGCCATCTTCTGAATAGGTGACTGTCCAGAATCTCTTCCACCTTGTATTCCTCGTTGTTGTTGACCACCACCGGGAGTGGAGGAGGCACTGAGCGTCGTTCTGGGATAAGGTCCTCCAGGGCTGGTGTTAGCTTGACTATGTTGAATACTGGGTGAAGCTGCTGCATTCTTGCTGGGAGCCAGAGTTGGTAGGCTAGCAGGCCTACCTGTTGTTCCACCATGAAGGGTCCTAGCTGATGGTGTGAGAGCTTCTTTGATGGGCGAGTGGTGGTGATGTCAGAGGCATCCAGATAGACCCGGTCTCTGGGCTGGTACTTGGGTGCCAGGGTTCTTCTGTGGTCATAGTATCGGGCCATGCCATCCTTTGCCTTTGCCAGAGTGGCCTTGGCCTCCTCCTGTGCCACCTTCATCTGGTCCACGAACTTGTTCACAGCTTTGTTTTCTGAGGGCCAGGCCCGGAGCTCAAAGCCCATGCGTGGGTGGCATCTCATGTCCAGGAGGAAGGGTGATGCCTGCATGGCTGCATGAACATGGTTGTTGTACTGGAACTTGGCGTCTGGGAGCAGCTCATCTCAGTTGTCCTGCTGCTCATTGCAGAAGAGGTGGAGGTACTGCTTCAGTTCTTGGTTCACATATTCTGTCTAGCTGTCAGACTGTGGATGGTAGGTAGTGGAGGTGTGGAGCTTCATGTTCAGAAGTCAGTAGAGTTCCTGAGTGAACTCTGCTACAAACTGTGGGCCCTGGTCCGACATATAGGCATCTGAGAGGCCATGGAGCTTCCAGACATTTTTTTGGTACAGGCTTGCAGTGCCCATGGCAGAGCAGGTGGTGTGAGTTGAGATGAAGTGCGCTCATTTGCCACAAAGATCCACCACTACCATGATGGCATCGTAGCTGTGAGCATTGGAGAGCTCTAAAATGAAGTCCACCAAGGCTACACTCCATTGTTCAGACAGGATTGGTAGTGGGTGGAGTTGTCCAATGGAGAGGCGGCACTGAGACTTGGTCTGGAGGCAAAGGTCATATGTGCTAGTGTAGGATCCAATGTACCAGGACATCTGGGGCCACCAGTAGTGCTGGGACACCAGCTCCAACGTTTTCCATTGGCCTGGATGCCCAGCAATGTGGGAGTCGTAGTGCTGCTCAACAATTCTCCAGCAGAGCTCCAGGATGTTGGGCATATAGATGCGGTCCCGGAAAGTCAGGAGCCCATCCTGGAGGGCCCATTCATCAGTGCGGACTGACTTGGCTCCTGTGGTGGGTCCCAACTTCAGAGCCATGGCCGCCTGAGCAATAATATCCTCATGGTGGCCATCCCGATTTCCACACTGGATGTTCCAGAGGATGTTGACCTCTGTGCCCTGGACCGCCAAGCCCTCCATGGCCCGGATGGCAAACAACTCCAGCCAGAGGAGCACAATGTTGCTATTGTTGTCCCCACTGGTGCTATTGTCCACTCTCTGGGACAGTGCATCAGGTTTTCCCATACTCTGGCCAGGCTTGTGGTGCAGAGAGAAGTCAAAGTTGGCTAAGTACAGGGACCACTGGGCCTGTTGATGGTTGAGCTTCTTGTTGGCCATCCAGAAATACTCAAGGTTCTTGTGATCAGTCCAAACCTCAAACTTATGTCAGGAGCCCTCCAGGAAGTGCTGCCATTCTTCAAAGGCCCAGATAATGGCCAGCATCTCCTTGTCATGGATCTTGTAGTTGCGCTCTACCGCATTCAAGCTTTTGGAGTAGAAGGCCACCAGATGCCACTTCTCATCATCCTGGGACTGTTGCAACAAAACAGCTCTGGTAGCAAAGTTGGAGCTGTCTGCTTCCACTTGGAAGGGAGAGTTGTCATCTGGGAAGAGGAGAACAGGCCTGGAGGTGACTGCTTGCTTGAGAGCATCAAAGGCAGTCTGCTCCAGGAGCCCTCAGCTCCAGGCAACGTCCTTTGCAGTGAGGTCAAATAGAGGGAGTGCATGATGAGAGAAGTCTTGGATGAACCTCTGGTAGAAGTTGGTAAATCCTCCTGCACTTCCTTCTTATTCTTGGGCTCCGGCCACTCCGCCACACCTGCCACCTTCATTGGGTCCATCTCCGCAGCTCCATGTGAGATGATTAGCCTCAAATACTCAATCCAAGTCTGCTCAAACTCACACTTCTCCAGTTTGAGGTAGAGCTGATGCTGGCGAAGGCGTTCCAAGACAATGTGCATAACCCAGTGGTGCTTCTCCAGCATTTTAGTGTAGATGAGGATGTCATCAAGGTATATGCACACTACACCTTCCACGATGAGGTCCTGGAAGATGTTATTCATCATTGTCTGGAAAGTGGCTGGACTGTTGGTGAGTCCAAAAAACATGACAAGTGGTTCAAACAGCCCTTGATTGGTCCAGAAGGCAGCCTTCCACCTGTCTCCTTTCTAAATGCGCACATTGTTGTAGCCCCACCATACATCCAATTTGGTGAAGTACCACAACCCTTGGAGGTTATTGATGAGCTTGGAGATGAGAGGGAGGAGGTAGTGATTCTTCACCATCATAGCGTTAAGGACCCAGTAGTCCTGGATCAGCTGGAGCGAGCCATCCTTCTTTTTGATGAAGAAGACCAGAGAAGCCATTGGTGACTTGGATGGGTGGATGTGACCAGAGTCCAGGTTCTCCTGAAGAAGGCATCAAGCTTGTCCTGCTCCTTAGGTGCTAATGGGTAGACTTTACAGCTGGAGGGTTTAGAGTCTAGCATCAATTCAATGGCGTGGTCTCACTGCTTGCGCTCCAGGAGTGAGTCAAAGGAGGCCTTAGAAAATACATCCTCAAAGCTATGGAGATACTGAGGCACCACATCCTAGAATGCCCAGGGCAGAGAGTTGGTGGCAAATGCCTGAGTCAACTGCTGGGAAGTGGTCTGGCTGGCATGGATCTCCTCAACAGGTAGTGGCAGGTGCAGAGTGGTTGCATAGATCCAGTCCCCAACTTCTACTGCCTCATCTGGGAACTCTGGGTAGTGGATGCCATGGAACTCCCCTTCCAGCTCTTCCTCTGAGGCCTTGCTGCTGCTCCAGTTGTCCTCATAGAGGGCCTTTCTACAGGGCAACACCAAAGATGGGGGGTTTAGGAGGTCAAGATCTGCAAAGGGGAGGTGGCCTGCACAGCAAGCCCAGATGGCTGCACGCTCTCATGCGCTGGCCCAACGCTCTTTCTTGACCTCAGTTGTGCAGGTAGAGCATCTCCGGGGGCACCGACTCATTGTTACCTTGTCCTGGGCCTAGTTTACTTCTGGGTTGTGCTCTCAGAGCCAAGTAAAGCCAAGGATCATGTCTTGCTTGCCTAAGCTGGTAACTGCAAAGACTGCATATTCGGCGTGGGTCTGATAGCGGAGGACTAGGTCTACCATGGAGCTGATGGCACCTGCTTTGTTGGGGTTCCATCAGTGTTGAGCACCAGAATGGGCTTAGAGAGCAGCTGCATGGTTAGGCCATGGCATTTCACAAACTCCGTGTCCAAAAATAGTCCTGTTGCTCTGCTATCCAAGAGCGCTGTGACCCCCTGGGCCTGTTGTGTGTCTGTGGTCTTGATCTCCATGTTGAGGCACAGCGAGTTGACCGAGGAAGTGGAGGCTACCACATATTGCTGGAGCAGCCAGCGTTCCCAGGCAGGAGGACAATGCTGATGGGGCTTGACCCACGCTGAGGAGGGTGGCTTGGGATCCAGAGAAGATATCTGTACATTGGAGAGGGAACCTTGAGGTTCTTCTGTCTTAGAGTAGCTGGCATTGGAATGTGTATTTGCATCTCCTAATGACAGACATGTGAACCTGTTAGTACCTGGTGATGAAGGCATACACCTCATCCATTGCTTGGCTAAAAATCCTCCTCCAGGCCTGGCAGGGGAGCACATGCACCACTCTCCTCCCAGGCCAACTCCAGTGCCAGTTCATCTAGTGATGGGGCTTCAGCGGCATTCTTTGCGGCCAGTAGTTGCAGGAGGAGCTTCTCTTGCTCTGTGGTAGAGAGGTAGCACACCTCCAGGCCCAATGGGCAGTGCCATGCAAAGTGCCCAGGCTTTTTGCATCGCCGGCACAGTAGCGGTGCAGAGTGATGTTGCTGGGCTGCATCTACATCCATGGGGATGCCTGGGGGTAGAGGTTGTGGTGCATGAGTAGCAGGAGCTGGAGCAGGTACTGAGTATGGAAATGCAGGATGCTGGAGAGGTTACCATGAAAGTGGAGCAAGGAGTGGGGTGTGCCCAGCATAGCTCCCACAGAATCTCCATGAGTTGCCATTGGTCCCAGGCCACCTCATACCAGGAGGCAACCTGCTCATCATCTAGGCAGCCCTTGGCAAGGTTGTCAATACGCTCCATTAAGGCGGGGTGCAGGCCATCCTGGAATGTAAGACACAGCTGCAGGCCATCTGGATAGGCTGCTTACTCAACCAACACCCAGAAGGGTCAATGTATTCATCTAGTGTTTGCTTTCCCTGCCCATACTGTTCTCTGTTGCATAGCGCTAGTGCGGTGGACTTGGCAGGATCAATTGGGAAAAACTCTGCTCAGAAGTCCTTTTCAATGGCGGCCCAGTCTGTAAAGCTTCCAACACTCCAAGACACCAGAGTACATGCAGTGCATAAGTGGAGGCCCATTCAGCCTTCATGTAAGACAGCATCCAAGCTATCTTCAACATGTCAGAGTCAAAAGCATCTCCGCTGAGGTGAATGTAGGTGAGGCAGGATTGGAGAAAACACTCCCTAGAGGTGCGATCACCATTGTATGTGTCCAGGAGCGCTGGACATGGTAACTGTGCCTGGGGGCCTGCTGGGACCCCCGGAGCTGCTGCCGGAACTGCCGAGGCTGCTGGAGATGGCTCTGTCACCGAAGATAGTGCAGTATGAGGGGGTAGGTGCTCTAGTAGTGCCTGGAGGGACTGGGAGATGTGATTGGTGGTTTGGTAGAGGGTGGAGAGTTCAGTCATGTGGTGGGTGAGAGAAGCTTGGGTCAGTTGCACCTGCATCTCTAAGTGTAGCAGGCAAGTCCAGGCCTCATCACTGAGGAGCTGGGGCATCCAGAGGAGTGTCTGGATTGGCAAGCTGAGACATAGAGTTATGCAGGTGTTTAAGCCTGGTGGAGAAGTGACAAATAGGGGCCTAGGAAGTCTTGGCAAGCTATGAGGGGCTTCCAGACCAGAGTTAGGAGACTTGTTCTGCTGTAAGGGCGACCTCTGGGAGTTGCAGCTCAATCACACAGCTAGCAGAGGGAAATCCAAAGTTATATTAGGCATGAGAATTAATGACACAATGGTAACTAATCACCTAGCAGAGAGAAACCTGAAGAGAACAAGTCTAAGGATTCCCGCTGCTTGGTGGAGCACATCAGCAGGCGGTGGAGGTGTGGGAACAACTATACAGATGACTGGAACTAACTTCAACCTTGGATAATGTTCAAATCAGAGGTGCGGGAAGTTCTGGGGATTTTCTAAAAAGAAAACAACCTCTGGAGATCTCTGGAGGTCTAGGACAAGTCCCAGAGGTCTAGAACAAGCCCCAGTGGTCCCGGAGAGTGGCGTAGGATGTGCCCAAAAATGGAAGACAAATAGAAGTCCCCTGACACCAGCCCACCTCCTATGCCACTCCCTGAAACTCCTGGGGATCACTCTAGACCTCTGGGGCTCATTCTAGACCTTCAGAGGTTGTTTCCTTTTTAGAAAACCCCTGGATCTTCCTGCACTCCCTGTTTAAGCATATTCCAAGGTTAAGGTTAGCTCCAGTCACCTATATAGTTGTTCTCATGCCTCCACTGCCTGTGGATGCACCGCACCAAGCAGCGGAAATTCTTAGACTTGTTCTCTTTGGATTTTCCCTCTGCTAGGTGATTAGTTACCATTGTATCGTTGATTATCATGCCTAATATAACTTTGGATTTTCCTCTGCTAGTTGTGTGATTGAGCCACAACTCCCAAAGGTTGCCCTTACAGCAGAACAAGTCTTCTAACTCTGGTCTGGAAGCCTCTCATGGCCTGCCAGGACTTTCTGGGCCTCTATTTGTTGCTTCCCCACCAGACTTAAACACCTGTAGAACTCTATGTCTCAGCTTGCCAATCCAGACACTCCTCCAAATGCTCCAGCTCCTCAGGATGAGGCCTGGACTTGCCTGCTACACCTAGAGATGCAGGTGCAACTGACTCAAGCTTCCCTCATCCACCACACAATTGAACTCTCCACCCTCCACCAAACCACTGATCACATCTCCCAATCCCTCCAGGCATTGCTAGAGCACCTACCCCCTATCATTGCACCACCTCCAGTGGCAGAACCCTCTTTGGAAGCTCTGGCAGTTTCTCCAATAGCTCCAGCAGCCTTGGCAGGTCCCACACACCTCGTCTTGCTGCATGGTCATGGGTTCATTCAGCCAATCGATGTGTGGACACATTAATCACCCTGGATGTACTCAGAACAATACGGACAGCTTTTTTTAGAAAACAAAAGACTATATGTTGAGAGGGCAATGGTATATGCACCACCAATTACCCCCGTGCAGACAATGCTGTCACAGTGATTCATCGATTATTCTGACAGGTCAATCAGACAGGGTATTCTGTTCCTGTTATGAGCCACTCCAACGGAACCTGACTTTTTGACCCATTATTTTGTAGGTGTCTTGAACCAGGTGTGAAGCAGTTGGGAAATGCTAGATGACTTCTAACAGCTGTACAATAATTTGAAATAATTATTTCCAGCGAGACCCACAATCCAGGCATCACGAGGTGTCGATCGTCTCTGAGTCAGTCCTGCCAATCAATCTGATGAGATGATAGGGACTCAGGGGAATGGCAAGTGTGGCATGTCAGATCAAGTAATCCCTAGCGTACGCCAAAGCGTGCTCAGTTGCGTTAGGGATAAGTAACGAACTTTATTAATTCACCTAGCGTACGCCAAAGCGTGCTAGGTACGTTCTGAAGTAAGTTAAATGTGTAATACAATAATAACCATCAGATCACATACCTCAGTTGCGTTAGGGATAAGTAACGAACTGAGGTATGGCAAGTGCAAAAACTTCACAAATGGGGCGCAGGCACGCACACATGATCACCGACATTAGGCCTGCCGCACCTCACGAGGGGTGAGGATCCATCTCCAGTTGTGATATTGTGCCTGTCACAACCTGCCCACCTACTTTCAATTCCAAGCTGCAGCATCAGGACTCCATCTCTCCAACTGGCCTCACTTAGCCCTGAAAACACACATACCACCCAGCCTGCTCCATCACTGCACATTGGCACCACATCAGCACCTGCCTCAGAAATCCTCAGCACTTCCCTTGGCCCACATCAATATTTTTCCTGACCATCACCAATCACCAATCATCAATCACCAATCACAACTCACATATCACACATCAATATTTGCATCATATCTCTGCTATAGCCTGCTCACTGTCCCATCTCCCCTGCACTACTTATTGTTCCACTGTCCCTTTGTGAACCCTCCTTGTCCACACTCCTACAGCAACACTCCTTCTGCTGGGAATCTCTCTTATGCCATAAAATCACTGTCAATACTCACATCAGCCTTGCACAATCTCTAGACCACACTTGAAGCCCCAGCACTGTGACCACCAAGGCTAATACTTAACACAATGATTTGGAGATGGTGTCTATTTTCCTGATACCACTAAGATGGAGGTGCTTTAAGCTTGGTTTCTGGTTCAGCCAAGGAGCAATTGTGAACTTGCATGAAAAATAAAAGTGGGAAGCTTCATGAGCATTGGAATTTTGAAAAAATGAAAGCCACTCAGAAGAAACAGAGAAGTTCAACAGGCAGGCTAGGATGATCAAGTGCTGCACAAACTTCATGGTGGCTGTGGACCTCATTGACTTATTTTAAATCACATTGAAGACTGTGTTGCTTATGTAAAAGACAATGTGATGTCCCCTGAGGGGAGGAGGGGGGAGGGCAGCATAGGACTGCATAGACTATGATCATTGTTAGTCATACTCCATTACATACCAGGGCTCAATTAGTTGAACAATATTAGTGATAGCACAGCCACTGATGTAGTATATAAAGGCAGCCTGTGGATAGCATATCCTAGGCTGAACAATAGCAGTGTTCTTCTGGCCTACAGGCTGAACTGACTGTAAGATCTTTAGCAACATCTGACTACTTGGTTAAGCCCTGCCGGTCCCTTGTCTGACTCTTGCCTGTCTCTATGCCTGCTTGACTTCCACTTGTCACCAGCACTCACTAGCTCTGTGGAAGGAGTTCCACAGACATAAGCACTCCCCTTACAACAACAATTGTGAGCACTAGGCTGCAAATCACTCTGATCCCAAGTAGCCACCTAAACCTTTCTTACTATATGTATTAGTGTAGATGTTGACTGTGTGACAAAAGGTGGAGATGAAGCAAATGCTGTTTCAGGCGAGTGCAACAGTGGTCCACCACTGGATGTTGTGGCATATGAATTTGGAGATGTGTTGAGTCAAGTTCTCAGCAGGTGCAGCATTGGCATGTGGACCATGAGCAGATGAGATTGCATAGGTAACCTAGCTTGTTGCTGGTGAGTCATACCTCCATGGCAAGTGAGGGACACTTCTTAATCTTTAACCACCATCATCCCTTTTGGGGTCCTGCTTGTTTTAGGCTTTGTAGTTAGCATATTTTCATGACATCCTCTGGCCTTTATTTTTGAGGTACTTCTCCTTCTTCTATTGCTCTATTCAAATCCCAACTCCAATCCAATTGAAAATGCACATGATGCATGTGCCTGATTCAAAAAGAACAGCTGAGTCCTAGCAGCCAAACCCTACACATGCGAGAAACTGGTACATGTCCTGTTCACTGTGGCTTTGACCTTGAAACCTCTAGAATTGGAAAATGCCACACTTGCTGTTGCCTTGCTCCTTGACAAGGACATAACAGACCAAGCCTCAGACTCCCTGGCTGACTTGGTGGTCACCAAAGCACTCAATTGTCTGGATGCAGCAGCCATAGGCTCAACTCATCTGCTGACTTTGCTGCTGCAGCAGATGCCAGGCAGGCATCATCCATACTAGCCTTGAACAAGGCAACAACCAATTGAGAGGAAGTGTTGGCTGTGCTGGATGCATCTAAGGACATGATCCACTTGGATGGAAATTGCAGCCTCAACCTCAACCATAGGCCTCCCAGGATTGACCTTCAACCCACAAGCTTTAACTGAACACACTTGCCTTCAACAATGCATCTTCTGTGATGCCTGCATAGTCCTCATAAAACTCAACTCCACAGATGAATGCTCCTCAAGTGACCATTCAGCAACAACCAACTCTGCTCTCCATGACAAGCTCAACAGCGACCTCAAGGACATCAACAAGGCAAGTGCAACCATCAAAATTGCCAAAGATAGGAAAGACATGGATATTGACATACCAAGGACCCATGTACTGGGCCTTGCATATTTGGAGCATGGTGCATACCTCCTCAAGTTCATCACTGCTGAAGCTGCAAACAGATTCTGCTGCTATGACACCAACAAAATATGGAACTTCATCACTTCATACCTTGGCAGGACAGCCTACATAAAACTCAAGGCATTCAACCTTATAGCTTGCTTTGTGACCTGTCAAGGAACATTTGATCCTAGCAGATCCAATCATCTGAGGATTGTTGAGGACAAGAATGGCCTCTCCACCAGCACCATCATGTCAGCCATATAGCTCAAAGACTCTGGAAGAAGGGGTAAGGACCAAACTGTTGCTTTGCCAAAGATCATGTGTAGCTCTCTTGAGGCCTACAACAAGATCCTCTGTAAGTGCTTCTTTATAACCAGCAGCCAGATAGTTGTTCATAAGGACTTCAAGGAACCTATCAAGTGCAACAATTGTCAAGAATATGGGCACATTTATGTGCAATTTCCTATGCTCTAAGTGCATTTCCTGTGGACCCAATTCCACTCATGCTAGCTTGACTAGGGTCTGCCCAATCTTCCTGGAGAAATGCACCAAGGTTGATGAATGGTTTCCAGAGAACAAAGTGCCCTCCTTCCTGACCAATGATTCCTTGATATGAGTCAAAGCCCTCCCTGCTGCTTCCTAGCTCCTTCAGCAGAGTTTCCACATGCCTCCTTCTCTGCTCCTTTCCCACAGCAATTCCCTATGCTTCCCTCCACTCAATGGCCCGCATTCCACTAATGGCTCCATTCAAAACCCACCCAATGCTGGCTCCCAACCTAATGGTATCAAACCCAAGGCCTTCAGCACTCTGGATGCTTTTCTATCAGCCAATCAAATAACCAAAGCTAAGGCAAATTCAGCAACCCCAACCCCTTCCAATGAACTACCAAACCACAAAAGCACTTGAGAAGCTCTGCATCTGGCAACAGAATGTCCACAAGCTCTACTCTGCACAGATGGTAATGCTGGCATTGGCTTGCCCTGAGGCCCAGAATATTCTGGCCATCTAGAAACCCTACCTCAACCACCTTGAAAATACTAGAGCCAGCAAGTTCTGAAGGGTGGTATACCCTGCAAACCACTACAAAGACAGGAGCCAACACTTTTGATCTGTTCTTTTTATAGATACCAATATCCTGACTGACTCTCTTTCTATCCTTTCAGTCCGCTCAACAGACATTACTGCCATCTGCTTCAAGGGTGATTTTGGCTTTTTTTCTCTGTTTAATGTTTACAATGACTGTACTCACAACAAAGTGCTTATGGCCCTCTTGAGTTTCCTGGTTGCCTCAGTGCACCTTTCTCCCCAAGACTATATGGTATGGGTTGGAAATCTCAACAGGCATCACCTCATCTGGAAAACAGCTGACAATCATTACATCAATTCCTCAAAGGACTTCATTTGCCCCTTACTTGACCTGATTAGTGATTAAAAACTGGAGCTAGTGCTCCCCCCAGTATTTTACACTCTCCTCATGTTTGCAAGCAGATGAATCCACCCAGACAACATATAAAGCATGATCAAGGCATCTGACCTACTGATATCCTGTGAGGTAGTTGTAAGGGCAACCTCTAGGAGTTGCGGCTCAATCACGCAACTAGCAGAGGCAAATCCAAAGTTATATGGATTTGACTATAAGGCCCCAGCAGAGGGGCAGGCAGGAGATTCAGTTTTGCAGGTGTGGAATAGATATTGGTTTAGGGCAAGGTGATTCATGTGGCGCTGGGTTAGGATGGTTGACTGCTTATGGTCAAGGAGTTTGATTAGGTTGAGGTACCTCCTTAACAGTAGGGCCTTGCTAAGCAGGCTGTTGTTGATGAATCTTGGCAACTTCTTCCATAACCTCCTCCACAGTACCTGTATGGCAACAAGGTTTAACTGTCAGATGGTGCTTATGCTCTTGAAGAGCAGCTTAGAGTGAAAGGTGGAAGGAAGGTCCTTAGGAGGGCTCAATGGGCCCTGAGCAGCCACTTTTGCAAGGGCATTGGCATGTTCATTAAGATTGAATTTAGATGGACTGGCATCCAGTGGATCTGGAGGCAAATGATGCCTCAGGCCCAGGGTTGACTTATCTTGTCCATGCTGTGTGTGGAACTTCTCAGATGGCAAATGGATGAAGTCAAGGAGGTAGTAGAACAGATGAGGGTGCTGGCTGCCTAGAGCTCTGATTGCAGACTGGCTGGGTGTAGGCTGAGGGTGAGCCCAACAATTTCAGCCTTGTAGACCATATGCTTGGCACCCAAACTGAGGAAATATCTCAGGGAAGATGATTCCTTGCCATATATGTATAGGACTGCTGAGGCACCAATGCCTTCCTCAAACTCAGATCTGTCACAGTAAACGACCATTGATGCATGGTCATGTGCCTGTCAGATGGCAGCAAGGGCAAGATCTTTGTTAAGTTTGATGTATGTGGAGAATGATGGTTTGTGGCAAGGACCAGTTTGATTGACTCTGGAGTTATACCTATGAAATGGAAGAGCTTGTGGAGGGGTGAGCTATGCTAGTGCACAAAGTGCCAGGTGGAAGAGCAAACAGGCCCATAGAGGGGGTCAAAAGGAGAAAGAGAGAAGAGACATGCTGCTGATCTGATAAGCACCTTGCAAAATAGGAGGTCAATTGAGAGGAGGTTTACATAGACCTTAAGGACATCACCAGCAGCTGTCAGGTTCTGCTGACCATGGGGGCTCAGTCCACTGGGTGAGTACCTTATGTGGTGAGCACTGTGTCCACAGATGCAGAGTACTAGCAAGAGCATGAGGTGTAGGAGACTGAAGCAGGGCAGGGGGATTAGGTGAGGGGTTGCTGGTAATGCCAGGATAGAGGGTGAGTGCTGGTGAGGGGTGGAGAATGGGTGCTGGAGGTAGGCACGAGTCTTGGGGAGGCAAGAGTGTGGAACAAACGGGTGCTGGTGCGCAAGCAAGTCCTGGTAATTAACAAATAAAGAGTTGGGCAAGCACGGAGACTTGGCGAGTCCCAGGGATGGAAGTGAGAAGAGCGGAGATCAGGTGAACTGAAAGGGGAAAGGGTTGAGATAAGATAAGGGAAGTGAAAGCAGAACAAGTCAAGACTTGAGGTGGGAGACAAAGAAGACAGAAGAACTTAGAGGTTGATAAGGAGAGGGAGATTAAAACAGAGATGAAATTAGAGTATGAGTAGAGATGATGAGTAGGAGAAGATATGAGACGAGTACAATAATAGTGAAGCAGAGTCAAAAAAACAGAGACCGGAATGCGCAGGACTACAAGATGGAGGCAAAACACAATGAAACAATATGAGAGGTACAGCAATATCAAGACTAAAGTACTACTGACTACTCTATGACTTATATACTGAGCGGTAGGTAAGCCCTGGGGCTCTGGCTTGAGTCCCGGTGGCAAGTTGCAGTGCCAGGGCTCAGAGTTAAACCTGGGGATCGTGCAAGGCAGTGGTGGAGATTGAGACATGTCGTGTGGCATGGGAGGTCTTGCTCTGGGAGTGCAGAGACATGTAGTGGTGAGGCAGCAAGGAGGTAAGCAGAAGCAGGGCGTGGCATGTGGCGGTCAGGTTTGTAGTGATGTGTGATTGTGATGCATGATGGGGGTCTTGGCACGGGCCGGGGGAGTGCCAGGTGTTGCCGGGGCCAGCGCTGATGTGGCGGTCACAGGCGGTGTGATAGCTGGGGCCAGTGCTGATGTGATGGTCATGGCATTGATGGCCAGGAGGATTGCCGGTGGTGGTGGTGGCCAGTGGCGGTGACGGGCGGTGATGGCTGGGGGTTGCCGAGGTGGTCTGCTGAGTAGCATTCCAGGCCTGGGATGGTTGTGTGGGTGGTTTTAAGGGGATTGGAGTTCTGGGGCTGGGCCTAAGTCCCGGGGGTCGGTAGTGGGTTGTGACAGCAGCCATGCTAAGGGCTCATGTAATGATCTTAGGAGACCACCAATAGTAGCCCTGATTCTGTCCTGGCAGAATGTGGGCATGTCTGCAAGTGACTTAGGGTACATGGGAAGAAAGGAGAGGAGGGTGGAAGGAGGTGGGTGAAAGAAAGACTCAGCTAGGATAGTGGCCTTCTCCGAGTTCAACATGGCTAGGGAGGTTTCATGAATGGTTGTTGTGAGGTTGGAAACATGGTCATATGCAAAATTGGTGGGTTCTTTGGCCACATACTTGTTCACAAGGTAGATCTGCCAAGTATCAATTGACTCAAACCATTCCTGCTAATGGTCTTCCTTGGCCTTGGGGATGCTTGTGGCCATCTATCTATCAAGTCAAGCTGCTTCCACCCTGGCTGAGTGTCCATGATGTTGTGCTATTTAAATGCTTGGTTACATGCCTTGCACTTCTAGACCTTCAGCTGTTTGAAGTTGTCAGACCACCATTGTTTGGTGTGAGGGCAGGGGTTTCCGAGGAGGACTATGGTGTTACAGGCAATGATCTCCTGCAGAATGGAGGTGACATCTGTGATCTTCCTCTGAAAGTCTGCCTCTGTCTCCATCAGCTGCACCAGGGACCATGACTGTAAGTGCTCCTTCAGAGTAGAGTAAAAAGCCTCCCAGTTGGCCATCCAAAAGTTTTTGCATGGAGGTGTGGTTGTCTTTGAGATGGAGAGTTCAACCTCAGTAATTACAAGCAGGTAATCTGCAAGGGCTAGGCAAAGCAAAGCATCTGTATTATAAGAGACAGTGGGGTAAATGTGAGTGTGTGATTTCCAGATATTATCAGGTCTAGTCCATCTTCTGGATGACACTTGGAGCATGGATATGCCTGGAGGTAGTGTGAGCTCCATATCATAGCTGGATGAACTCCCTTGAGGAGTTGAGATGGTGATTGCCAGTCAGTTCCTACAAGAGGTGGTGGCATTTGAAGTTCTCCACCCAGATCATGTGGTTGGAAGGCAAGGGACCTGCAACATGGAGAGAGGAGGAGAGAAACTAGGAAAAAGAATGTATCACCTCATTGTGAGTGCAATCATTGTACACATTGAACAATGTTAGAAAACTGTGCATCCTTGAAAATTCAACCACAGTTATATCTGAAGAAGGAATGGTTAGTTGAGAGTACATGTCTATTGAGATGTTAGTGCTAATCATGAGGACTAAGTGGGTTTGTGAGCTCCCATCATGCCTGTGGTCACCAAGGTAGAGGACCTGCCAGTAGCTGTTGACTTTTGCAGATGTTTTGTTGCCAGATGCAGAGTTTACCTGGAGCTTTGGGGGTGCATCAGTTCATCATATAGATGTGCTGTCAATAACACTGCATCTATTCTTTTGAGTACCATGTTGAGACAAAAAGCTGTATTTATCAGGGTTCTCCATGTGACTGAGGGTGCAGGATGATGAAGGTGTCTAGCATTGGGTTGCAAGGAGGTGTGACAGACATGAGGAGGTGGGGTGGGTTGATGAGGAGGCTGTGATGGCATTGCACAACACTTGAGGGAGTGCACAGGGAAGTTCAGGAGAGGTTGCTAGGGGCTTGAAGGGTCACTAGAGAAGCATGGTGACCCAGGTGGAGGGGTCATTGGTTGGGTAGTATGGCAATGATATGGGGTCATCCAAAATAAAAAAAACAAAAACATAGAGCTGAAAACTGTAAGCTCAAAGTATGCATTGAAAACTGTAGACAGGACATACCAGCATGAAAAAGAGCCTGTGAGCCCACATCAACAATGGGAACAACATGTCGACAAGACAACAGGACATCAAAGTCAGTTTCTGATGATGAGGGCATTTGCTGGATGATAAGATCAAGGATCCATCACTCTATCATGATCTTGACATTTTCTGGACAGATGGCTGTGCTCAGTGATGGCCACCATCATGGATCACTGATCCATGATGACATCAAGATCTCCATGATTGAATCACAATCTTGGGGTTGGCTGGACAGGTGGCTGTGCTCAGTGATGCTCACCATCACAGATCATTGATTCACTAATGAGGCATCATTTGCAACCAAAGTATCTCTGTTCTCGTATCTACCACCACTATCATTACCTGCCCCCATCCACAACCCCATCCACCTCGCTAGCATGTGCATGGCCCACAGAGAGATGCAAACCACACCTGATCTGTGCGTGTCACTGGAAAGTATAAAAAGAGGACATATCTAGAGATGACAGGCAAGCAAACAGCTTGCCATGGCACGGAGTCCCCAGCATGTGGACCTCTTAGGCTCAGGAGCTCAGGTTTGGCTTCAGTGGTCTCATTTGGGATAATGAGTTGTATTATTTGAATTAAATCTGGTTTATTGGCCTCCAAACTGTGTGAGCAAAAACCATTATTTTAAAATCAAATAAAACTATATTATTTCATTGACTAAGTGTGTGCACATGTAACTAAGCCTGATGCAAGTTTTGTGATAAGGCTAATCAAATCTAATGAGATAATCAACTGATAAGATTAAATTAGTTGATTTCACATCAGCATACAGTTTCTGGAGAAGCAGGTGTCAAGGTTGATGCTGCACTTACTCAATGCTGAGCAGTTGCAGTTGGAGCTGGCATGTGTTGAGTCAGTACATGAGATGCACTGTTGCCTTGTCAAGGTGCATGATGTGGCTAGGTGGTCAGAGCTTGCACAGCTTGCACAATATCCCTCAGTTTTGCAGTTGTGCCCAATGTGTCCATAATGCTGGCAGTTGTTGCATTTGATGAGTTTATGGTAATCCTTCCTTATGGTGACTTGGCATCCTCCAATGAAAATCCTCTTGCAGATCAGGTTGTTGGCATTATTGAAGCTGGTGCATGAGATCTTAAGTGATGCTATGGCTTGGTATGGACATCAGAGGTTGGGGTGTTTGAGCCAGTTGGCAAAGGCAATTGCATCATAAAGCAGGCCATTCTCTGATTTAATAGTGCAAAGACAAGTAGCATTGGTAGGATTTGTTGATGACTTGCAAGTTTTCCTTTAATACTGATACAAGGGCATCACGAGCTGAAAATGGTAAGCTGTGATGAATGTCAGAAACTGTAGACATACCTTGTATAAAATAAACCGTTGAATCCATGCCAACAGCGGAAAACACCACATCGACAAAAAAAGAAGTCAGAACTGATGCAAAGGCAATGGCCAAGTGATGAGATCACAAATCCATCACAACATCAGGATCTTGAGGTTCCAGACAGGTGGCTGTGCTCGGCAATGGCTGCCATCATGGATCACTGATCTGTGATGATATCAAGATCTCAGTGATTGCATCACGATCTCAGAGTTGGCCACTATCTACGCTCACCTGTGGACTGTTTACCTCGCTGTCACATGCACAGAACTGTGGAGGGATGGATAAAGGATGAAGGGAGGGACCAGCCAGCTAGGATAATGCCAGAGGGATGGTTTTTGCTGGAATAAGGCTAAACCATTCCTTTGGGAGGGTCTGGACACGCCAAGGCGGCGGCAGCACCCCAGTTATGCAAGAAAAATGACGGAATCATGCAAACTGCACCTGGTCTGTGTGCATTGATGAAGGTATAAATAGGAAGGAGATTGGGGACATCGGGGCAAGCAACTAGCTGCCATGGCACGGGATCCCCAGTGGGTGGATTCTAAGGCTTAGGAGCAGTAGTCAGTCTTCTTAGGAATACATTAGTTTTATTTGGGAATTGCAGCTGGTTTAACTACATTCCACTTAGTGTGAAATAAAAAGACCACCTCAAAGCCAATAAACTATATTATTTCATTTTCTATGTCGGCTCACGATGATGGAGTGGGAGATGTTGGTTGAGTGAAGAGAATGTTTAGTTCTTTTGTTCGAGGCGTAATTCTGACGATTCCGTGTTCTTGCGGGCAAATAAAGTTTATTTGGTCGCCTTTGCTCTCTTGCACGGATCCCGAGAGGGAAAACCCAAGGGAGACCGCACTCAAGCCACGGGAGAAGCGAACAGAAGAGCTGGAGGCTCGAAATTGAAAGCGTGAGGAGCGGCCAGATGAAGGTGTGCGGAGAGGCCTAAGATACGCTCGTGAGGTACGTCGATGTAAAGCCTGTAGGCGTCGCTGCGCCAACGGCCGAGGAGTTGGATTTTCTGATCGGCATAACCTACTGCGGCTGCAGCTGTGGCAGCGCCGTGGCGGAAGCTATGCCCCGCGAACTTCAAGGGGTCGATGTTGCAATCCAGGAGGTGACATCTGAGTGTTGTGATGAAGACGTCGCGTGTGAGGGGAGAGCCGTCTGGATTAGCAAAGAGGGGATAATTGTGCGGCTTAGGATCGATGATGAATATGTTGTGGAGAGCTGAGACGGGGCATGTGGAGGAGCCAGGGGGGGCCTTAGCAAGCAGAATCGAAGTACCTTTGTGGAAGGGATCTGTCTTGGAAGCGGGGAGATCAATCCTCACGTGCAACGGGGAATCAAAGGAGGGGATGAATGTGACGCATCCCCGTGTAAGATGGGATGCGGGGCTAAATTTTTTGCAACGTCCGAGTGTGAATTCCCCACAGCGGAGGAATCCTGCCCATGCGGACTTGCATGCTGCATTGAAGGAGGCTTCAAATGGCTTGGCAATGTCGCCAGCGACAGACGCGAGCCTCTGGAGGATATCAAGGGTGATTGGCTGCTTGGGGTTGCACTCGCGCTCCCCATGAAAACGCTTGATGCCTCGGATGACTCTGCGAACTGTCTCTGATTCACATGCACCAAAGGGGAGACCTTCGTCGACGTGGAGAGATCGGACGGCAGCAAGGTAGCTTTTGATGGTCTTTGGCTGCAGAGCACGATCCCCGAGAGAGCAGACCCATTCAACAATGGCTTGGTCTGTAGCGGGGAGATAGCGGCCCGGCTCGCTGAGGACGCCAGGGTTGAGACGGCAGAAATCGATGAAGGATTTTTGGCCTGTGGAGTAAGTCTTCCTGGTGCTGGCAGCCAATCCATGCCACAAGTAGAATGCTGCTCGAGGTGAGAGACTAGCATGCGCTTCATACCAATGAGACGGGACTTCTGAGATGAGGGAGTGTGAGGTAGGTGTGGTGCGAGCTTGAACAATCTGCTGTACTGAAAGCGGGAAGCGGCATCAGCAAGCACGTTTTCCTCAGTAGGAATCCAAACTGAAGAGAAAGAAATTTTGAGACAAGCCACCAGCATGATGATGGTCCTTAAGACCTGCATGCTGTGGACTGAGTTTGCCGTTCCTGAGTTCAGCCAGGCTACTACAGCAGAATTGTCGCAGAAGAAAGTGACGTGGTGCCCACTCCACTCATCTCCCCAGCATAAGAGCGCATGCAAGACTGCATAAATCTCTTTAAATTGGATATCCCTGCTGCGGAAGCGCCAAGGAATGCGAGCTGAGAACCATTGATCCGTGATCACTCCTCCGATGCCTTTGCGACCACTTGCATCAGTATGAATGGAGACAGATGGGCGAGAGGGGGATATAAGCATAATACCGTTCCATCGTGTGCTGAACATACGCCACCAGCGGATGTTGGATGCTGTGGCTTTAGGGATATGGCGTATGGCAAATGAGGACTTGAATGAGCTAGCAAAGTTGAAAAGGCGGCGGAGGAATGTCCGTGAATGGGGTATGACTTGTGAGGTGAACTGCAAGAAGCCAGTAAGCTCCTGCA
>JAGGAQ010006161.1:0-30989 GCA_017657225.1 Termitomyces sp. T69sscA
CAAAGGATGACATGGCCCAATACTACGACTGTGAAAGAACCCCAGTGCCCAAGTACCCGCCTGGGGACTGGATCTACCTGGATGTCTCTGACATCACCACTACTTGCCTGTCAAAGAAGCTTCTGCACTGTCAGCTAGAACCCTTCATGGTGGAACAACAGGTAGGCCTGCTAGCCTACCAACTCCAGCTCCCAGCAAGAATGCGGGGATGGAAACAGAACCAGGGAAGTTAAACAACCAAAAGGGGGAAGAGTCGAGATAAGATAGCAGGAGATGGAAACGATTAAGTCAAAGAGAGGAGCCAGGAACAGAGAATCAAGAAAACTTAGAGTGGAAAAGAGAAAGGAGAACAACGAGAATAGATTGAGAGTACGAGACGAGTGGAGACAAGACAGAGAGAGGAAACGAGATGAGTACGATGAGAAAAGAAGCAAGTAAAAGTAACAAGACCGGGACGCATGAGAAAACAAAACAGAGACAAGAACACAACAAACGAGACGGGTTACGGTAATATCAAGACTAGAGTACCTACTTACTACTCTACGACTTATATACTATGCAGTACGTATGGCCTGGGGCTCAGAGCCGGGTTCCAGCAGCAGCTCGCAGTGCCGGGGCTTGGGGTGAGACCCAGGGGCTGCGTGGGGCGGGGCAAGATTAAGACATGTCATGCGGCGCGGAGATCTCGCACTGGAAATGCAGAGACATGCGGTGGTGGTGCGGTGAGGAGGGAGCAGGAGCAGGGTGTGGCGTGCGGAGGTCGGCGGCAGTGATGCGCAATCATGATGCATGATGGGGGTCTCGGTGTGGGCCAGGGGTGACAGGTGGTGCCGGCGCTGATGTGGTGTGATAGCTGAGACCCGGCGCTGATGTGGCGGTCACAGCGGTGATAGCCAGGGGATGCCGCGAGTGGCGGTGGCTGTGGTGGCGACAGGCAGTGATGGGTGGTGATGGCCGGTGATGGCTGGGAGAGTTGGCTGGGTAGCGGTCCAGGCCCAGGGCGGTCGTGGGGGTGCTTTTGGGAGGGTTGGAGTCCCGGGGCCAGGGCTGAGTCCCGGAGGTCGGTAGTGGGCCGTGACAAGGTTGTTAAAAAGATCCAACTCTATATGTTGAATTTTATTTTTGGATACCCTTTGGGATTGCCAGGGTTAGCTCTGGTGCTTTTTGTACAGCTGTTCTCATGCCTCTGCTGCCTGCTGATACACTGTGCTAGGCAGCAGGATCCTTAGACTTTTTTTTTCTCTTTGGATTCCCCTCTGCTAGGTGATGAGTTACCACTGTACTGTTGTTACCATTTCTAACATAATCTTTGAATTTCTCTCTGTCAGTTGTGTGACTATGCCACAACCCCCAGAGGTCACCCTTACAACAGCCCACCTACTTTCTTTGTTAGGCCCTCCTGACTTTGCATTGTCATGTCAATATTCTTTGCTCATGTACCATTTACTATTTATTCACCTTTATTGATAGATAATGCATGTTCATCAAGACAGCTATCAAGGTCATAATTAGCTGATGCATCATAGCTATTTCTATTGGGTGACATTGATTATCACAGATGATATATTGGAAAATATTAGTGAGGGGGTGTATATATCCAAAACACTCTATAAGGATAAATAAAGCAAGTCCTGCATCCAAATTCTGTTACTATGACAAGGTGAGTATATATGGAATTGTGACTGGCACCCTTTTATTCAACGTAATTGTCTATGTCCATGCCATACTATATCTAGAGATTGATTTATGGACACTCCAGTAGCTACCCCAGTCAGACACCTTTTCAAGTGTGCTCGTTACACCTCATAGCCATTTTACTACAATTTGATTCCACCAGTGTTCATACTACCCTCAATTTTAAGCCCTGATTATGTATGGCTATCATGTTGTCCCCCTCATTTTTGACTATTGCGTTGTCAAGGTGTGCTGCAAGATGGTGATCCAACAAGTCCCACTAACATTAAACCCCCCCATGCCTGAAGCTAGTGTACTATTTGCACTGATTATGGTCGATAGCTGAGAGACTGCCACCAGAATTTCAGCCCCACCCCCTTAGTACTTCTTGATACAGCAGACCCTATTTTGCCAATCCAAGTTTGGGGCCCACCATTCTGATGGTTGACAGGCTTGTCTAAACAGCCATGCTACTTGCTGATGTGTTGGTTTCACATGGTTGTCTCTGGCCCTCCTGATTTTTCCAGATGCTAGGCTCCTGGACTTTTTTCTGATCCAGAAGGAGCACAGAATGCCTTGAACTCATTATGAGGAGCATGTTGAAGTTCCCATGTAGTGTCTAAAGTGTTTTCCACATAGGTGCAGTTCAAACTAGCATCCTCCATACTTGCAGAAGCATGTACCCCCACTCCAGACCATGATGGTGCCAATTGAGCCACCATGGCCCTGACAAGGTGAGTATTAGTTAAGACTGACTGCTACACATCTACTGGCTATTTACCTACTCAATACCTTTTATGACTATGCCCTAGAATTGGGATAAATAATTTTAGTGTGTAACAGCGTTGACAAGCAGAGGTTGTAATATTCTTAAGTCAACAGAGTTATATTATGGTTCCATGATTGTATCAATACTGCCATCATGATGCATTACTTTGGAAACATTGATTGTTGTGTAATTCTTACAAAGATGGCTAGTGCAGCAATTTGGCATAATGCAGTGTAGTTTATGCACTTGAATAGATGATTTGTTTACTATGTACATTCTCCCACCCTTTCTATTAGATCTTAGACTTGTCACACTTTTAAATGACTCATAACTCACAGGTCTTGCAGGTCACTTGCCAGCAGCTTGTATGGGAAGAAGGATCAATATGAAATGTACTATGATTTTGATACTAGGCCTCCAAATTCTATTTTAGCATACCAAATACATCTCTTGACAGATTGTTCTGTTATCAAAGATCATGATCATATGCAAAGATACTGACCTGTCATACAAAGTTCTCCCATATGGACAAAGACCACTTCCATGATAAGATTACTATCATTCAGGTGGCAAATTGTCTCCTAGTACCCACAAATATTGAGCTTCAAACAATATTTAAAAGCAACTATCATGATGCAATAATTTTGTGCTTGTTCCAACATGACTTAATAATATAAAGTTTAACATTGTAATTAATTCCCTGCATGCCTCTTGATTTGAGTGAGATCATTTGAGCCACCAGCTTCCAAGTTTGATTAGAACACAAAAGTTCTTGGTCTAAAGTCTGGGTTCATCTTGGTCCACAAAACTCCATGCAGTACCCACTTGAGGTAGCAAGGCTCCATCACTAATGATGAAAACAGACTAGCTACTAATTTCCAAATTCCCCATTATTGTCAGGTTCTGCTGACCACAGAAGCTCAGTCCACTGGGCAGATCTTTACATGGCATGCACAATGTCCACAAACGCAATGGTACTGTTGAGAGCACAGAGCATGGTGAGACCAGGGTGGGACTGGGGACACAAGCAGCAGTCAATAAGTGATCACCAGTCATGCTGGGGCAGGAATGCAAGTGCTGGAAATGGGGAAGGAAAAAAGTGCTGGAGTAAGCGTGAGTCCTGGGGATGCGAGGAGAGGGGTGAAGACGAGCACTGGTGTGCAAGCAAGTCCTGGGGCTGGTGAACAGATAGCTGGGGCAAGCAAGGGAACTTAGCAAGTCCCAGGATCAAAGGCAGGGGCACAGAGATCTAAGTGAGACAAAAGGAGAAATAGAACTAGTCAAGGCAAAGGCAAGATAAGAGAGAAGAGAGGGAGACTTAGAGACTTGAGGCAGAGAGAGAGAATAGAAGCAGAGTTAGATGGAAGTACAAGACAAGTAGAGACAAGCAAAGCAAGATGAGACAAGTACGATACAAAAATGAAATAAGTCAAGAAATGGAAACCAGAACATGCGAGACTAAAAACAGAGAATGCAACACAAAACTGGGGACAAAGTGCAGTAATATCAAGACTAGAGTACTAGATGCTACTCTACAACTTATATACTGTATAGTACATAGACCCCAGGGCACAGGTCCAGGCCCTGGTGACGAGTTATGGTACCAAGGCTCAAGATGAAGCTTGGGGATTGTGCAAGGTGGCAGCAGTGGTTGATGCATATTGTGCAGCACAAAGGAAGCTCCCTAAAGGGAGGTCCTGCTTTCGGAGCGTGGAGGCATGGAATGGTGGCAAGGCAAGGAGGCAAGCAAGAGTGGAGTGTGGCATGTGTCAGGTTCCGCTGACCATGGGGGCTCAGTCTACTGGGCGAACACCTTACATGATAATCACTGTGTACACAAACACAGAGTATCGGGAGGAGTGTGAGGCGTAGGAAACCAAAGCGGGGCGGGGGCGGTATGTGGGGGAGTGCCAGTAGCACCGGTGAGTGAGACAAGTGCCGGGGAGGGTGAGGGACAAGTGCCGGGGGTTGGCGCGAGTCCCAGGGGTGCAAGAGAATGAGATGAGCGAGCGCCGGTGAGCGAATGAGTCCCGGGGATCAAGAAATAATCAGGTGCAGGGACTTAGCAAGTCCTGGGGATGGAAACAGAACCGGGGAAGTTAAACAACCAAAAGGGGGAAGAGTCGAGATAAGATAAGGGAAGATGGAAATGATTAAGTTGCAGAGAGGAGCCGGGAACGGAGAACCAAGAGAACTTAGAGTGGAAAGGAGAAAGGAGAACAACAAGAATAGATTGAGAGTATGAGACAAGAGGAGACGAGGCAGAGAGACAAAACGAGATGAGTACGACGCAAAAAGAAGCAAGTAAAAGTAACAAGACCGGGACGCGTGAGAGAACGAAACAGAGATGAGAACACAACAAACAAGACAGGTTACGGTAATATCAAGACTAGAGTACCTACTTACTACTCTACAACTTATATACTACGCAGTACATATGGCCCGGGGCTCAGGCCTGGGTTCCAGCAGCGGCTCGTGGTGCCGGGGCTTGGGGTGAGACCCAGGGGCCATGCAGGGTGGGGTGAGATTAAGACATGTCGCGCGGCGCGGAGATCTCGCACTGGAAATGCAGAGACATGCGGTGGTGGTGCGGTAAGGAGGGAGCAGGAGCAGGGTGTGGCGTGCGGAGGTTGGTGGCAGTAATGCACGATCATGATGCGTGATGGGGGTCTTGGTGTGGGCTGAGAGTGACGGGTGGTGCCGGTGCTGATGTGGTGTGATAGCCGAGACCCGGCGCTGATGTGGCGGTCACAGCGGTGATGGCCAGGGGATGCCGCAAGTGGCGGTGGCTGTGGTGGCGACAGGCGGTGATGGGCGGTGATGGCTGGGGGTGCCACAGGTGGCGGTGGCTGGTGGCGTTGACGGGCGGTGATGGCCAGTGATGGCTGGGAGAGTTGGCCGGGTAGCGGTCCGGGCCTGGGGTGGTTGTGGGGGTGGTTTTGGGAGGGTTGGAGTCCCGGGGCCAGGACTGAGTCCTGGAGGTTGGTAGCGGGTCGTGACAGCATGCAGAGGTCGGACTGGTGGTGATGCATGGGTATGATGTGTGATGGGTGTCTTGGTGGTAGCCAAGAGAGGCTTTGGTACAGGCTGGGAGGAGCACTGATGATGCCCAAAATTGTACCAAGTGGTGTCTGGGTAGGCAAGCACAAGGCAGAAAGGAAATAGCATTGGGCTTGCTAGTTGAGGAGAACTAGGCAGAGTCCCAGAAGACAAGTTAGCGGAGGGCAGCGGTAAGGGAGTGAGAAGGTGATGCTTAGCATAGTCGCCAAGCACTAGAGGCCTGCTACAATTGCAAGGCATGTAGTAAACTAGAACACTGGCATACTTCCAGTGGCAAAACAAAGCGCTAACGATGGCACCTTGGTATAGAGTAGGCTGAGGGAAAACTAAACTGAGCTCTGAAGCCCAAACATAAGAGATGGATGGTGAAGATAACTTGTTATTGGCAGTGTATAAGTATAGTATATATACTAAGTTGTAAGCAAAGTCACTGTTGGCAACAAACTTGGTAAGTAAACAATGACCAACAATCCTTTATATAGGAAAATTTCCATCAGACCTTGGCAATGCCTAGTGGTGCCAATCAAGCTGTCTGTTGTGTAAAGATGTCAAAAAAGTAGGTATGAAATCACCAATTGTCAGTGTTATCAGAATGATGGCAGTTGCTAGGGTGCAGCAGTAAGGTCAATGAAACCTCAGGGTCAAGAAAGTAAGGTAAAATAAGTAAAAAAAAATAGGCCCTGGGATTTGCTTGGGAGGGCACCAGGTAAACCATAGAGCATGGATGCATGGCTGAGGGAAAAAGGATGTAAAAAGGAGGTCCCCTGACACTTGAGTCCAAGCTCACACCTTTTCACTCAGTGCCATACACTCAAGTTCACACTCATACACCTGACCAAGTCTACACTTTTGCATGTCACAAGTCCTCTCTCACCTCATGAGTGCTCTGAATCAGTCTCCTACAACTTCACACCCTTGACAGCCACTCCCAACTAACTCATTGAACACACTTGACCAAGTTGCATCTCAGACTAATTCAAGTGGAATGGTCCACTTCAATTGATTGCTCTTATTTGAATTCAAGCTCACACTCTTGACTGACTTGATCCACTCAGTGCCATACACTCGAGTTCACACTCACACACCTGGCCAAGTCTACGCTCTGACACAAGTCCACACCCTTGTCAACTAACCCATTGAACATGCTTGACCAAGTCACATACCAGACTCATCCAGCTGGAACAGTCCACTTCAATTGACTGCCCTCACTCAAGTCCAAGCTGACCCCCTTTGACTTTATACACTCAAGTTCACACTCAAACACCAACTGACATATTAACAAAGATTGGGAACACCATCCATAAATTGTTGGATGCACTTGTATAGCATAAATTTCTAAAAAGAGTAGAAGAAAGTTGATTCACAGCTATTTACCTGTCATACCTACCCACCACCTAACTTCTGGTACTCAGCCCTGGTCTTGGTACCCCCACCTCCCCAAATCAGCCCCACAATGGCCTGAACCCAGACTGCTACATAACTGACCCCCCTTTTGGCAACCACCACCACCACCCCCAAAAGCCCTAAGCCATCACTGCTCACTGCTGCCACCAGCCACTGCCACCCTCAGCACTTCCTCAGCCATCACCACCCACAGATGCCACATCAGCAATAGCCCCAGCAATCCCTGGTGCTTTTCCTAGCCCATGCTGAGACCTTCCTTGGCCTCAACTAAGCACTCATCATGCATTATGACCAATGCATCATGACCAACACATCACTCCTAGTCTAACCTCCACACTCCATGCCTCCCCTGCTTGATTTCTTGCCCCCTTGACATTTCATGCCTCCTATGCTCACAAAGCAAGACCCTTCCTCTAAGAGCTTCTTTTGTGCCACATGACCTACACCAACATCTGCCACTGCTTTGCACAATCCCCAGGCTTCATTAGAAGCCCTGGCACCACAACTCGTCATGGGGGCCTGGACCTGTTCTCTGGAGCCTACTTACTACCTTTTGTATATAAGTCATAATGTAGTCTCTGGTACAGTAGTCTTGACATTGCTGTACCCCATCTTATAATTCTGTCTTGTTTTATTTTGTGTCTCATATTTCAATTTCCTTAGTTTTGACTCTACTTATTTTGCCTTGTCTTATTTTGTACTTATTTTGTACCTCCATCCCAATCTATTCTTTGATTCTCCACCTCAAGTCTCTAAGTCTTCCTCTCATTCTTGTTCTCTGCCATGGTCTTCATCCCTTTCTATTCCTCATCTATCTCTCACACTGACTCCTTCCTTTTTGGGCTTGGCTAAATCTCCATGCCTTATTTCTGATCCTAAGACTTGCTAAGTCTCTATTAGTTGCTCCAGTCTCTAGAACTCCAGCCCCAGAACTTGCTCTCACTCCTGGTGCTTGTCTTACTCCGGCACTCACACTCTTCCTTCCAGCATGCCCAGCACTCCTTGCTCACCTGCCACTCACATCCCCAGTCTTGTCCTCAGTCTCACACACCCTGCGCTCCTTGACAGTACTTACCATGCATGTGAACATTGTGTTTGTCATGTAAGGTAAGAAATCACCCAGTGATCTGAAGTCAGCACAACCTGACACTGCCAAGCTGATATATAAGCAGAAATAGCATTTGGCACACAATGTAAGTGAATAACAGAATCCTTGACCTGCTGAGCTCTCTGCTGGAATGTCAGTGGAGAAAGCTAAGACACCACAAGCCATTTGAGTCAAAAATGTAAGGATCACTGCACACAGATGAAGAAAGTTGAAAATATTAGAAGATATTTTGCCAGTGAAAATTTATAAACAAATATTGTCATTTTGCCCAAAGTCCTTGTACACCTGAATTTCAGCACAAGACATGAGGTGGAGGTGGAGGAGCCAAAACAACTTCACATGCAGGGTCACATGTACAAGTCGGGGAGGAAAGCCAGGAAGGATAGGTAGTCAAACAGTGAGGACAGCTGGTGCCAGTCAAAGTGCATGAACATGAGTGTGGGGAGGAATAGAATGATGTGCAGGGCACCTGACATGAGAGATTGGTGCATAAAAATGGCTGTACATGGGGTATAGGAAATGGAACAGGGAAAGGAGTAGCTGGGAGGAAGTGGTGTAAAAATGGGAGCTGGAATAGAAATCAGATGGTGTGGCAGTAGGGAAGAAGGCTGATCAAGAGGAAAAGAGGCAGTGGAAGGGGGAACAGGTGTGAGTGCATGGATATTAGAAGGCAAGGGACTATGTTGTATAGAAAAAGCCAGTGTAAATGATTCAAAAGATATAGAAGATATATGAGCAGCTTAAGAATGATGGAAAGACTGACTCAACTTTAGAGGAGGATGGATAGAGGCCATATATGTGCCCAAAACCAACATATCTACAGAATCAGAGGGAAGGAAAGAAAGATGAAGGAGAATATTATGTAAAGGGCAAACAGAGTGATTGGAGGAACCCTGAGCAGAAAGATGAGATGACAAGCTGAGCATCAAATGAGGAACACAATAATCATTAGAACAACCAAATTGATCATCCATGATAAGACAATCAAGAAAAGATAATAGCCAGATGGAACGATAACAAGAGGCTGATAAAGAGAGGGTCAAACACAGTCATCTCCAATGATCAAATCAACAGAGGCAAAAGATGTGGTACAAGTTAAAGCAAGAGGAATATGAACACAAGTGAGTTAGAAACAGCGACTCAGAAAGTATCAGTATTTGAAGGGATGCCCATAACTTATTAGCCTGATCACCAGGGACATTCTAAATAACAAGTAATGAGCCTTAGTATCTGTTATTGTGGAAGAAACAACTGTTATCCATGCTTATCAACAACAAGTAATGCTGAGCAATACCTATGAGTGCTCAGGAATACCAAGAACAAAATGCATCAAAATACTTAGTTTGTTATTGTGGAAGTAACAACTAAGGCTGGAAGAGGAGTTGATGCAGTGAAGAGTATGTAAACACATGACTCCTGAATAAGCTGGACCATATATAACCAGTTTGATCAACATATATTTATACTTCACTGTTGTAGAATTTGTTAGATACAAGATTTGGTTGGTGTAATAACAACTATGTATTGATCTATATGTACCTGTTAGATTGCTGTGATATGGGATGGCCAGAGACAGACCTCAGTCAGCATGATAACAACCAAGGTCTGTCCAGCATCTGATATCTGATATTTTGTGTGGAGCTGTATAGTTCCTTTTCTTCCTCTCCTTTGCCTCTGCAATGGACTATTGTCATGTGAGCCCAATGTGTGGCACAATCTCTGAGCAACACTTATCTGGACTTATGGTATGTGTTACTTGTTGCATAGCCATAAGGCTTGGCAAAACTTAAGGTACTGTGAGTGCTCAAGTAGTTTAATGAATAAGTTGGCGATATTTTTGGAACTGAGTATGCACTTAATCATTTATTTTGATTCAATCTCCCTCTAGGCCCAATGAACTGTAAGCTAATAGCATTAAAAACTGTAGATGCAGGACATACTTCAGGAAAAAACCAAATAACCCACAAAAAGCTAAGACAACCACATTGACATGTTGACAAAGTCATCAAAAGATCAATTTTGATGGTAAAAGAATTGCTGAGTGATGAGATTAGTAATCCATCATGCCATATTGATCTCAATGTTTGCTTAATGGGTGGCTGTGCCTGATGATGGCTGCCATCATGGATCACTAATACATGATGCTATCAAGATCTCTATGATGGATCTCTGTGATGCTATCATGATCTTCTGGTTGGTTAGACAGGTGGCGGGGGCTAATGATGGCCATCGCCATGGATTACTAATCTTTGATGAAGTATCATCCATGACAGTAAGGACGATCTTTCTTTACAACAACCATCATAGAGGCTCTTGCCCAATCAAAATCTGGACCAACAAGTACATGAGTGACCCTGGGAAGAAAAAGATGAAATGGCAGCTGAAAGGAAGAGGAATACATGAGAAACAAGGCAAAGGAATGGGTTTAGCTGAAAAAGAGCTAAATTATTTCTCCAGGAGCATCTGGGCTGTGCTAAGCATGTATTGGCACTCCAGATATGGTCAGGTTCCGCTGACCACAGGGGCTCAGTCCACTGGGCAAATACCTTACATGGTGATCACCGTGTCCATGAATGCAGAGCACTGGTAGGGTGTGAGGCATAGGAGGCCAAAGCAGGGTGGGAGGAGAGTGCTGGAGAGTGCTGGTAGTTCCAGTAAGTGGGCGAGTGCTGGGGAGGGTGGAGGACGAGTCCTGGGGGTGGGCGCAAGTCCTGGGGGTACAAGAGGGTGGAATGAGCAAGCGCCAGTGCACGGGCAAGTCCCAGGGTTCAAAGAGATAATGGGCACAGAGATTTAGCAAGTCCTGGGGATAGAAGCAGAGACGTGGAAATCAAGCAGGCCAAAAGGGGAAAGGGTCAAGATAAGATAATGGGAGAGGGAACAGATTAAGTTTAGATGAGGAGTCGGAGACAGAAGAGCCAAGAACTTAGAGTGGAGAGAAAGAGAAGAAGCAAAGTAGAATGGATTAGAGTACAAGATGAGTAGAGAAAAGGCAGGGAGACGATATGAAGCAAGTACGATAAGAAAAAGAAACAAGTAGAAATGATGAGACCAGGACACGTGAGAAAGCGAGACAGAGACAAGAACACAATGAAACAGTATGGGACTATGGTAATATCAAGACTAGAGTACTACTTACTACTCTACGGCTTATATACTACACAGTAGGTAGGCCCCGGGGCTCAGGCCTGGGCTCCAGTGGCGGGTTGCGGCACTGGGGCTTGGGGTGAGACCCTGGGGCCATGCGGGGCAGGGTGAGGTTGAGACATGTCACACAGCGTGGAGGTCTCATACTGGAAATGCAGAGACATACGGTGGTGGGGCGGTAAGGAGGGAGTGGGAGCGGGGCGTAGCATGCGGAGGTTAGGTTGGCGGTGATGCATGATCATGATGCATGATGGGGGTCTTGGTGCAGGCCAAGGGGGTGATGGGTGTTGCCAGTGCTGGTGCTGATGTGGCAGCTATGGGCGATGTGATAGCTGAGACCAGCGCTGATGTGGTGGTCACGGTAGTGATGGCTGGGGGATGCCGCAAGTGGCGGTAGCTGGTGGCAGTGATGGCCGGTGATGGCCAGGGGCTGCCAAAGGGGTTGGTCGAGTAGCGGTCTGGGCTCAGGGTGGTCGTGGGGGTTGTTTTGGGGGCCAGGGCTGAGTCCTGGGGGTCAGTAGCAGGTCGTGATAGATATAGTTGTAAAGCAGCAAAATAATGCAAATCATGTGGTGTTCTGTGTGCACTGACAAAAATATAGAAGGAGGAGGAATTTGGGGAATTCAGGCAAGCATTTACTTACCACAGCTTGAAGTCCCCAGGAAGCAGATGTTTTAGGCCTAGGAGCTGGTAATAGTGATTTCAGAGCTAGTTTGGTATAATAGACCATTTTGTGCTCGACTATTGAGTGATTTAAAATCATTGGATAAGTTTTAAAAGAAATAGATTCTTTCATACATGTCATAAAAGTGTGTGCTGTAGTATGACTCAGCCCCAGCACGCAGACAACTATAGTAACAAAACAAAGTTGTTAAGTTGTTACATTGAACTAAAACTTTGATTATTGTCACTAATACAATTTGCATCATCTGGAGCCACCATAAGAGGCTTTTGTTGCACAAAAACAAACACTTTCAGGCCTTCATGAGAAGTTTGACCAAAAGAAACATTAGTTTTGCACCACTTGAATCTTGGCCTGGTTTGCCTAAGATTACTACAACCTCTGTTATTCCAAAGAGAAAAGAAACTTGTGCTTCTAGCAAAGGTACTGTGGCTGTTCTAGAGAATCCAAAGATAGTACTTGAAAAGCAAAAACTTTGCACTTAAAAGCACACATCTCCAACTCAACCAACATGAACTACCACTTTTGTCCTAGAAACACCTAGTTTATCTGGAATTATGGGATAACAACTACAACCACAAATACCATTACTACAACCATATTGTTATGAAGCGCCACTGGCTGATAGCAGAGATGCACCAAAGTCTAAACACAGTGAACCCTTTGAGGTTCACCAGTTTGTCCAAAGGATGGAATCTTTGTTTGACCAAGCTGATACCACCAGTGACAAGGAGAGAAGGAGAGGAATTTTCTTTGACTCTTATGGAGAAGAAAGCTCTTGGGAAGATTCTGTCAAAAAAATCAAAGAGTTCTACCCAGAAGCAGTTGATGATACAGGTAAGGTTGCTAACCTGGATCAGATTTGTATAGAGCATGCGAGATTGAGTAAGAGTGACACAGGAGAAATCCATTCTCTCCTTAGGAAATTTAGAGCTGAGGCAAAGAAGTTGGCAGATGTTATAGGCAATGGGTCCCTTGTAAACAAACTCATGGGATGCTTCATCTACATGGTATTCTGGAATTTTGTGCTTTAATGCATTGGACCACCTGCCTGATTAAGATTCTCCCAAATATTGATCATTGGTTGTTAACAACTGCTGCAAAGTCAGAGTCATGATATTCTTGTGGTATAAAGTCCTTGTAAGTGGGTCTGCTGTATTGTATTTGATACTTGATAATTGCTTTTATGTATTACAAAATGTGTGGCAGTGCTAACTAGTGTGGTTTTCCAGTATTTTTCATGGACCTGCTGAGTGATGTAGTCACATATGCAATGTTGGAACATGTTTTGACCTGTGCATATATTAGTGATCCAAGTACCTTGCTATATGGTATATTTGCTATATAGGCATGATCTTCTGCAGTCGACAGTGCCTGTGATCAGCTTAATATGACACCTGGTAGGAGCAGAGTATATTTTGGAGTGCAATCTGCCATGCTGTACTTCTCAATGATTTTCTTAATGTATTTCTCCTGATTTAACAAGATTATTTCTAAGTCAAAGTTTGTTCCCAGTTTCTGTCATGTCTGTGATTCTTCTCTATATGATGATAACACTTGTTAATGTACCTAGTGGTGTTTGAGGTGCATAAGAATAGCGTCAGGCTCACTATGTGAGAGAACTGGGCAAGGTCTTAGCAAACAATGTTAGCAAAGCAAGCAGCAAGAAAACAAAGAGAGAAACTTAGTATCAATGCCAAGCACTAGAGGCCTACCATAGGTGCTAAGTACAAAGATTGCACTAAACACTGGTGTAATTCCAGTGCAAGACAAAGTGCTAAACAGTACTTTGGCAACACGTATAGATAGACTTAAGGATTTTTGAGCTCTGAACCCCAAAGAGTAAGAGCTAAGAGTAGAAGGTAACTTGTTTGTTGAATATAAACAAGTACAGTTTATATAATAAAGTAGTAAGCAAGTTCACTGTCAGTGACTCTGGATCATCAAGCAGTGAATTAGATAAGCAAATATTGTCCAACAATCCTTTATATAAGAAAATGTCAAACTAGTCCTTGACAATGCTTAGCAGCACCAGTCAAGCTGCCTGTCATGTCAAAATGTCAAAAAGTAAAAAAAAAATCACAAAAATGTCACCGCCATCAAAATGATGGTGGTTGGTAGGGTGCTGTGGCAGTGTTAAGTAAGCCACAGCAATCAAGAAAAATAAAATAATAAGCAATTGAAAAGAAGAAGAAGGAAAAAAAAAACAAGTTATCAAAAAGGAGTATTCAATGCAAATATGGAGACTTGTTGTGAGATTTGAACTCCAGCCCTTGTAAGGAGGCACCATGCAGACCATAGGCACTATAACCACTAATCCACAAGCCTGCACTAATAATTGTGTTGGCACTTCTTATGACACAATGAAGGGCTCATCAACAAAAACAGGCCTGATGTATTGTTAGAATCTGTGCTTGTTATCCTTGTTTTGCCATCTCTGTGCCTTGATCTTACTAACTAGTCAGCCTTGGAGTGCTTGAAGCCAAGTTTCTTCATGTCCTTGTCTAAACTTGCTCCTGCATACATCCAATCTGTAAATGTCACTGAGCCTAAGTTTGTAGCCCTCTAGTTGTTCCATGAGGATTGAGACCTGAGTTGGTGCATTAAGGTAGTGATTTGCATAGTTGACCTGCCACATTTTGTAGTCCCTGACTGTGCCTGTTGCTAGGTTGATGTGCAGTGATTTGGACTTCACAATGGACATGTATGTTGCAAAGTAATCAACTCTAGGAATCTGTGAGAACCCCTTGGCAATCAGTCTTGCTTTTTGTGCTACAACTTTTCCATCAGTGTTATACTTGAAAACATAGGTCCACCTGTTCTTCATGATTTGCAAACCTCATATTCTCACATGCACACTATCTCTACATCCATGGTCTACAGGTCAGGTTGAGTCATAGTCTTGAAGTAGGACTTTAGGAACCAGGTGTTGTCATTCTCCATTGTGTCTGTAGAGAGGATGCTGGGCATGCCATGGTAAATCTCCTCCTTGCTCTCAGGCCAGGAGTTGTTATCAAAGACAGATGAGTCCCTAGGTGGTGATATAGAGGGAATAGTCACAGTCCAGGCTGCCAGGCAGCTGGATTGTTGTACCTCTGGTGCTGGTGCATGAGCAGTGGCCTTGGGTCATCTCTTGGTGGCATCTAATGCTGGGTCTGGGGCAGTGGGCACTGCTGTTTTTGTGTCAGTTGCAAGTATAGGCCTGTCAAGTCTTTGAACACTATGTTGCACAAGCATATCATACTGCCAGTGGTACAATCAAGCTTGTAGTTGCCTCAAGGCACCTTTGCATATGCAATACACCCAAAAGGGTGTAAGTATGAGACACCTGGCTTGCATCTTGTGTAAATCTTGTATGGGGTCTTTGCAAGGTGTCTAATGCTGGAAACAACATCCATAATGTGTATCACAATTAACATGGCCTCTGCCCAATAATGAGGGGAGAGTTGATAGTCAGCCAGCATGCTGCAAGAAAGGTCCAGGATTGTCTGGTTGCACCACTTGGCTACACTGCTTGCTGTAGATTAGTGGGGGGAAGTGGTTCCATAGTTTATTTTGTGTTTTTTGCAGTATGCAGTCCACATTTCATTGTCAAACTCCTTCTTTCTGTCTGTGCAGACACATCTAAGTTGTAGCCCATATTGCATCTCCACCTATATGTCAAAAGATTCTAGGCACATAACTGTTGTTTTGTTGGCCTTGTTTGCTAGGTACCACACCTCACATCTTGCACCACCTTGGTTGGTCAATGCTAGCATCAAGGATTTTTTGCCTGTAGTGCAGACATATGCAGGCCTCCACAAGCCAAAAGCTACTTGTTCAAAGGGCTTTGTCTCAGGTGTGACATTGGCATGTAACAGGCAGCAGGACTGCTTATTCATGATACAGTCTTTATGCTGTCCCATTGTTGTTGTTTTTGTTACTTATAGGCCATTGACTATGTTGTTTTTAGCCATGTTGCATATTGTCCCCTCACCAATGTGGGCAAGTCTTTGACGCCAAGTCTCAAGATTTGTGGGGTGGTCAAGGGAGCATGCACTCAATGCTGCTGGAGGTGGTGTAGCAAAGTCAATGTGGAACATCATGCCATCCATCAAGCATTTCATGAATGGTTTTCTATTGGATGTGTGCAATGTGGCTCTCCCAGCATCTGTGCCAAGCTTGACTCCTTGTCTAATGAGCAAGCTGATTGATACTAAGTTGTGGGCAAGATTGAGAGCATGCAGTGCTTTCTCAAAGGTGATCCCTATTGCCTCACCACCAAACTTTACCCATTTTCACACTCTGCTGCACCCTAGCACCCGTAATATTCCTTTTGCTGTCATGTCAGTTCTATTGCTTGCCTCAGGCAGTCCATAGGTGATGAAGTCTTCCCAGTCTACAAAGAAGTGCTGTAGAGTCTGCATATGTCATTCTGTCTAGAAGCACCAGTCATGGTCATAAAAGTAAGGCATCAGGGGTTGTCAGAGCTGGTAGCTGAGATCACTGCCAAGTTGGCTTGTGGTGTTGTGGTCATTGGGGTAAATGTGGTGCTACTTGTCTATGCTCCAATCCTGCCCCTACCTTTCCTCCATCAATCTGATTATTGTCCTTCCATCCTTCTACCCTTGTAGAAGCACTTGTCAGCTGTATGTCCAATTTGTCTGCAGTTGGGGTTCATGCATGTGGGCTTGCTTCTAGTGGGCTGTTTCCCCAACTGGACAATGAGTGCCTAGGCATTTTTGCTGGTGCAATAGCTGACACTCCATGCAAGAGTAAGGTGTGGGTTGTTAATCAAGTTATTACTGCAGCTGGTGACTTTTCTTCTAGCAGTGAGCCAGTGACTGTGGCCCATGACATTGTGTCAGAAAAATCCCTGATGCCTTATCAGGCTCAAACCCGGATTAGGGCAAATCAGGCTCTTAAGACTTGTCAATCAGGCCTGATCAGATAGACACAAATAATAATCATAATCATTTATGTAATCCTTATAAGGCTTAACCTGATGTGAAGTGGATTTATCAGGCTTCTATCGAATATAACAACCTTAGGTTGTATAGTTATTAACAGGTCCTTAGTCTACTGGTAAGTATTTCTGATGTTTATAGTTATGTCTACGTACGCAAGGTCACTAGTTCAACCTCCCAGTATATATGTAAGTTCTGAAACTCAATATGTATCATCGATATGAAGATATAATGAGTAAGAATGGATTAGTACAGAATAAATTATTTAATTTATTGAGGTCCTAGTCTGATCAGACCAAATCATGTTGCCGCCTGATTCCCGAGGGCTTTTCTAATCATGTCTGATAATCTGAACTATTCAAAGTACCATGATCAGACCTGAGGCGGTCTGATCCGGCTCTCAGCATTTTTCCGACATGGCATAGACTTAATTATGTAGGCTTGGAAGTGTCAATTCATGGTCGTTGGCTTTGGCTCATGCTGTGTGCATTGAGCAGAAGTGGCCTTCATGATTTCCACTCCTCAGTGGCAGTACCGTCCATCTTCACACCGGCTCCTACACGGCCGAGGATGTTTAGGATGATCATGCTTCTTGTGTAGTCTCTCTCCCCTTTCATGTCTTCTTTGGTCAGTGGTCAGAAAGATTTTTGGTAGTCGTTCTTGGATTTACTGAGTGGCCCGTAACCTGTTAGATACAAGACTCAGTCGCTGTGATAACAACATGTATCAATCTATATGTACCTGTTAGATACAAGACTAATATACGTGATCAGTCTGTGGGGCTGTATAGTTCCTTTTCCTCCCTTCCTTTCCCTCTACGACGGACTATCATCACGTGAGCCCGACGCGTACCGTGATCCCTGCGCAACAGAATTATAACCACAACCCTGGAATAGTTATGCATACTTGAAGTAACACAAATGACGAAGAGCATATTGATCAAAGTTTCCTTATAAGAAATGAGTGAGTGTCAAATGACTGCAATTTCAAAGGCGGACACCAACCGAGGAAGTAGTACAACTTTCCTACTCCGCTGAATTTCCAGCCCACCTGTTCTGAAATATCTGCAGCCCTCAAAGCTCCAAGAGTCATTTCCCCTCACCAGATGAGCGAGGCCATCCAAGTAATGCTCCACTTCCCCCTGGATTTCCTGTCCAAAAAATGGAACGATGCGGAGGTCGTTTAAGAATTCGTGTGCGCGCTTTGAGCAATAGTCATCGATCAGTCTCAAGGCTTCATTCAAGCCAACGCCCTTGTTATGCATGATGACCGTGACGAGATTGTGGTCGTCGCCACGTGCTTGTTCAACGTTATATGAATACATATCCTAGTACAAGTTCAAAATACAGGACAAAATATGGAAGAACCTACATTTACTTACATTAGCGAGGAGAATCATATCGATGCAGCCAACGATAAGTCTTTGAATTACTGGATCTTCAAAGAACTCGTCCGGAAGATTGAGTCCGAACTCTATGATCGAGATCGAGGGCTTCACCCCGCATGTTTTACGGCGGACAAGAATATAATCATCAATGTTCCTGATCAAACGTTGGGTGCGATCCTGAGCTTCCTGAACAACCGCGATAGTGTATTCGTCGAATGCCTCAATGAAGCGGCGGCGTGCACCTTCAGATGCGCACTTTGATGACAAGCACCAGAATCTGGATGAGAGACAAAGGATAAATTTGCGGAGCCATCGGATAGAATCAAGACCTACTGGCGGGCAACCTCTCCAGCAACGGACTCGCCAGCCGGCCTGGCCTTGTCAGGATTGCGTATGGCATCCATGATGATGGTGGCCAGCTCCTGAGCTTCGCGAGGTGTGAAGGTATCGGTGTATTCATCGACCAACGTAAATAGGTACATGAGATCACAACCCGCGCGAACAATATCTGTATGTCTTGGGTATGATGAGGACAAGGTATCAGAGAATGAATATACCTTTATTCTCCAAAGGATATACGAGAGAAGCAAGCAGCCCTAATTGAAAAAATTCAGACAATTCTCTAGCGGATAAGCATGCGTAACTCGCCACATCTCAAGAGGCCTAATGCTCGTTGCACACGAGGGTCTATTGTCGAGAAGCTTCGAATCCATGTTGATGATTCTGCTTCGATCTGGAGGTAGTGTGGATTGATAATGCGCTTCCAAGGCCATTCCACAAGAGGATCAGGGAGGATGAAGACGGAATCAGGGAGGTCTGTGGTCATAGCCTTACGAAGTTATTGGGATCTGCTCGCGAAGCTCTGAATTTATAGAAAATATCCGAAAGTCCTTGAATTTTCGCAGGGGTTACTACGCTCGATGTTTCGATCTACTTACTAATCATGGAGACAAAGTATAGGATGTAAATTTAGACGTAAATGCTGTCGGCCATTTACCCCGACAGCTAGAAAGGAAGCAGATTTACAGCATCCACAAATCACATCCAACTGCAGAAAATCTGAGGAACTTGAAAGGAGAAATGATCATAAAGGGCTTCATAATTCAATTAACTGCCTTTCTAAGCATCAAGTATGGCTCGATGACTTCTTTGCCAAAACAAGGCAATCCCAGTGTTCGCGAAGTCCTTAAGAGGAATCATCAAGTCCTTGATTTTCCACAAGGAGCTAATTTCGGTCTTTCCAATGGAACCATTCTCCGTGTTTTGCAGTCGAGCATGTATGGAACGTACACGCGGAATGCCGAGATCTGCTCACAGCAGAGCATGTGAAGTTCACGGAGAATTTGGATATGAGTTGGATGGGGGAGGTTGAGGAGGTGTTCAAGTATTATACGGAGAGGGACAGCGGGGAGCCATATTGAGAAGAAGAAGAGCTCGATAACGTGGCATTATAGAGGGAGTGACCCGGAGTGGGAGTGAATGCTTGCTTTGCTTTGGGATGCGTCTTTTCGTGCGCGTTTGGCGTGCTGATGCGGTTCTAGGTTGTTCCAGTGTAGACATTGTCAAGATTTGCTGAGGAATAATCTAGAGTTTGCAGCTTCTAGTGTGGGTTGAGGCGCCGCTGATGGGCGGACGGTTGATCTAGTGCTTGTGGGAAAGAAGAATCTGGAAGTTAGACCAATTGCGGTTAACAAGGTGTGTTTGCACTATTGAATTCGTGCTAGAAGGTACATGACAGCACGTACTGTCAACAGGACGAGATTGTCAAGCGAATATTGTACAAGAACCCTGACGCCGAATTCATCTTTTGCGCCGGAGACGACAAGGCAATCCCTCCCTCACCTTCTTATTCTGTTTACTGAGCTGAGATGTACGTAGACCGACGAAGACATGTTCCGCTCGGTGCTGCTTTTCCCGAACGGGACGACCGAGGTGACGATGCAGGCGCCGATGTCCGTGACGCTGATCGACGACAGCGCCGCGCCCCCCGTCAAGTTCGCTATACGCCCCGAGGCGGTGTTCACGACCGCCGTTGGGCACAGTAGTAAACGCACCCTTGCGGGGTGGCATGTCACGGCGCCGCAGGAGGTTGTGGATCATATGCTTGAGCTGGTTGGTGGGCCGCTGGAGGGGTTTAAGAGCAGTCTGTAGGTTTGACTGCGCCCCCCGACCCTCCGCTGCTGTCTTCGCTTTTCGTGATGTGTTGCGGTTTTGCTGTGTATTTCGTTTCTTCTATTTTACGTTGTGCATGATGTGTGTTTTCTTTTGTGTTGATTTGGGATAGATAGACAGACGGGCAGACTGGTTGTCTTGTTGGAGGTGAGATTGGAGCTGGAGCACCAAGGATTTGGGCTGTAGATTAATTGATTTGTACTAATATGCAAAAAAGTGTGGATATAATTCCTCTCGGAAATTTGGTTTTTGGCGTTGTCGAAGAAGTGTGATACCAAGAATCAGACTTTTCAAAACTACTCGTCTCGGATGTATGACCACGGACGCAACCTCTTCTCAAAGTGAAAGGTTAATAAATTGAACAGGTATCTGTTGTTATTGGAAAATATATATTGAAGACAAATTTTGGTTCCAGTCTCAATGATCTATAAGCATATCATTAATCATAGCAAAGGATGTAAAGTCTCGCACGGGAATAAGACAGATAAAATATATGCCAGTCCGTATCTGCAAACCCTAGAATGGCGGTGATATGTCTAAGAAGCAAGTTAACAGATGCGGTAGAAAGAATGAGCGAGAGAGAGACATTACATACCACCTTGGCTGCCTCCTAATGAAGAAAAACAATGCAGTGATGGGTGATACGTCGATCCATGTCGAACGACTTTATGAACGTAACCAACTTACCGACGGATGGATATGCTCATTATGTAGAAAAACGAGAAGACAAATATATGAAACTACCGCCCATCACCTGCTATAACCCCGCCTACAAGCTGTTCAAAAAAATACTCGCTAAGAGATTAGCCAACGTCATAACTGACCTGATCTATTCAAGTCAAGCAGGATTCATTCCTGGGAGTAGCATAACCGCCCAAACGAATATGATAAGATGGTGATTCACTACACTGAAACAAAAGAAGAGAACGGTATGATTGTGCCCTCGACCAGGAGAAAGCATACGACAAGATCGACCATGAATAGGCGGCCTTGTCGAGGAATGACGTCCATAGCTATTGATAAAAGGCATCTGTCTTACTGTTAGCTGGATTACGTGGGAAGCCGGCCAAACCAGCGTTAGCTAAGGCATGCGCGACTTATATGGACTGCCGCTCTTTCCTCTTTCAGTAAATAGACTTAGCGGCAGAGGGCGTGACTGAGACTTATTGTTCGTCTCATTCAATTCTCTACTACTCATTTTCGATTGTATATTGTTGCTGTCCTCGTTAGTGTGTAACTTCTTCATGCCTACAAATGATCTACTCGTAATGTCGTTATGCATATTTTGGTAGATCCTTGCCTCACCGCGCCCATGTCGCAGCATGTTTATTCGCAGATAATTTTCAACATTACAACGATATAATATTGCACTGATGTTCGAGGAATCAAAAGATGTATTTACGATGGGTTTTGTAAGTAAATTAGAAGTAAACACACCTGATGTTTGAGGAATCAAAAGATGACTTGAACATCTGGATGTCACAATATAAATACATTTGGTCTACTTATGAGACATATTACTCAGTATGAGACATATGAGATAATAAGACATTTAAAGTGACAATGAAATGAAAACATACAGAGATATTACCAATCATTGGCATAAGCATTATTACCATTTCCTTTGACAGCCCGCCATTGAACCCAACACACAACATACTCCTGACATCAAAACTGAGGCTTCGATGCCTTCCTCAAATTTATGTGAAGACAGCTCCCTTGCCGATGCTGACATTACTGGTCCTATTCCAGACAATTTTGATTTCGAAGGAAGGATCAGCCTGCCTGATGGCATCACATGTTTTGAGTTGCCTCTTGCTGTTTGCATTGGTGAGAATGTTGACATCGAGGAATTAAACAACAACAGTATTTTGAAGACTATAGCTGTCAAAAACACACTGCTGCCCTGCCCAGCTGATATGGATGTTGTACCTCCCCATAAACCCTCATATTATTACACCAATGATGAGGTTTGTGACCTCATTGATAGCAAAGCATTATGTGCTTTGTTTGCCTCCTTGCCTGCTGCCCTGTTATGAGTAATCATGGCTGGTTGAGCTCAACAGAAGAGATGAAACAAGGACAAAGGCTAGGTTTCCAAAGATAGGGACCATAATTCCAATAGTTCTATTCATTCCAGGCTGCTCAGTAGTATGGATATTGTCAGGTTCTACTGACTATGGGGGTTCAGACCACCAGGCAATTCCTTACTGGGCAAACACAATGTACCACATGTGCAGCAAGTACTGTTGATGAGTGTGGGGCATGGGAGACCAAGAGGTGAGGCCAGGGAAGCAAGAGGATGATGGGCAGGAGTGCTGGTCACATCTGGGGTAGATAATGTGAGAGTGAGTGCTGGGAGTGCGAACAGGGAGTGAGGAACAAGTGCTGGGGCTGATAGCAAGTTCTGGGGCCAGGAGTCTGTGAACCAGGGTAAGCAATGAGGACTTAGTAAGTTCCAGGATCAGAGATTAGGGAATGGGGAACTAGCTGAGCCAGAATAAAAAAGAGTAGAGGTGAGCAACAGAGGAAGAGTGAGATGTAAACAAAGACTGGAGATGAGAGATGAGGCAAGGAAGAACTTAGAAATCTGAGGCAGAGATAGAGAGATGGAGTTGAAAGAATAGATTGAAAGAGATGCAAGTCAAATAGAGACAAAGTAGAGGGTTGAAATGAGTAAGACAATGCAAAACAAGTAGACAAAGTCAAAACTAGAGAAACTGGAACATGGAACATGAAATAAAACAGGGATAGAATACAAGATGGTAGGGCAATATCAAGACTACTGTATCAAGTGCTACACTATGACTTATATACAATGGTTAGTAGGTAGGCTCCAAAATCCAGGTCCATGCTCCAATGACAAGTTGCAGTGCAGAGGCTCCAAGTGAAGCCCAGGGATTGTGCAAGAGCATGTGGAATGTTGGTGTAGGTTGTGTGGTGCAAAGGAAGCTCTCAAAGAAAGGACATTGCTTTGGGAGCATGGGTAAGCAGGAGGTATGGAATGGCAAAGAGGCAAGGAGCTAAGCAAGAAAGGGGGTGTGGTGCACAGATGTCAGACTGGGGTGATGCATTGGTCATGTGCTCACTCAGTGGGGGTGGAGGGAAGCACCAGGGATTGCTGGGACCAGTGCTTTTGTGGCATCAATGGGGTGGTGATGGCCAAGAGGATGCCAGAAGTAGCAGTGGATTGATGCTGGTGTGGCAGCAATGGGCAATGATGGCTGAGGGGCTGCCAGAGGTGGCAGTGATGGATGCTGAGGGTGGCTGGTTATTTAGCAATTTGGGTCTAGGACATTGTGGAGCTAGTTTAGGGAGGTGGGAGTCTTGGAGCCAGGGCACAATACCAGAGATAGGTGGCAGGTCATGACAGAGATGAGTAATCTGGTGGAACATTGTCTTGGTGAAGCTAGGAAAGTTTTCATTCCCACCATTTATTTCCTCAATATTTATAACTATTATCCTCCCCCTGTTACAACCTACTACTGACCTCTGGTACTCAGCCCCAGCCCTGAGACTCCCACCTCCTCAAACCAGCCTCTACAATGTTCTGAGCCCAGACCACTACCTGACCAACCTCCTTGGCAGCCTTTGGCTATCACCACCCATCACCACTACTAGCCATCACCACTGCTAGCACCCGCAGCCCATACCAAGGACTCTCCTGGCTCCCACTAAGATACCCATCATGCATCATGACCATGCATCACCTCCAGTCCAACCTCCACATGCCACACTCTATCTCCACTCACCTCCTCACCTTGCCACCATTCCATGCCTCCATGCTCCCAAAGCAAGGCCTTCCTTTGGGAGCTTTCTTTGCACTGCATGACATGCATTGACTGCCACCACCTTGCATGATACCCACACTTCATTTTGAGCCTTGGCACTGCAACTTGTCATCAGGGCCTGGACCTATGCCCTGGGGCCTACCTACCATCCAGTATATAAGTTGTAGAGTAGCATCAAATACTCTAGTCTTGATATTGCCTAGTTTTGTGTTTCAATCTCATTTCCTAGTCTCTCATGTCTTGGTTTCCATTTTCTGACTTATCTCATTTTTGTTTTGTACTCATCTCACATTGCCTCATATCTCTTGTCTCTATTTGTCTTGTACCATTTCCAATCTGATCTCTGCTCCCTCTCTCTCTCTCTGCCTTAAGTCCCTAAGTCTCTACTCTCTTCTCTCTCTCTCTCTCTCTCTCTTCTTGCTTCAGTCTCATCTTCTTCCATTTCCCCTCCATCTCTTGTCTCAACTCTTTCCTCTTTTCCTGTTGCACCTCTGGGACTTGCTCTTGCCCCAGCACTCAACTTCCACCCTCCCTGCTATCCCTAACACTTGCACTCTTGCCTTGGCATGACTGGCAAATTCCTGCTTGCCCACTGCTTGCAACTCTGGTCTTGCATGCCCTGTGCTCTCAATAGAACTGTTGCATTTGTAGGCCTCATGCGCACTATGTAAGGATTTGTCTAGTGGTCTGAGCCTCTGTGGTCAGCAGAACCTGACACCCCCTTTCAATTTTTTTACTAGACTCCACATAGACTAAGCCAACAATTCCCTTCAAATGATCCATACAAAGGTAGTTTGACCTTTTGGTGCTGATGATAAATCCACTTGAAAAACTTAAACTTCTGAATCTTGCTAAAATGATTCTGATCTGAAGTAACAATGATACTCATCTTTGCTTTAGTCCTTTATGCTTTCTTGCATCCTCTAACAACCTTTTAGACGCTTTCAAGGTCCTTGCCAAGGCTTCCATTGAGCTTAGCCAGTCTAATTCAGTGGTACTACTCTCTACCAATCATGCTGTCAAATACAAAAATCATCTGAATTTCTTCAAACAAGTGGAGGATTTTGAAGACTTGTATTCTTTGTGGTATAAATTTGATTGATAGGTGTGTCTTGATATTCCTATTGTTGGAACTAAGTCACACTAGAATGGACTGTAAACCTCAGTTCAATATGATTGACTAAGTAGACTGTACAAACTGTAAACTAGAGGAAGGTACAGACATCAAATAAGCGAGACATGAACAATGGTCTACTACAAAAAGACTCACCCTCAGTTCAATACAATATACTGAGGATGCAGCCCGCAAGAGCATTGATATAAATATGTGAGGGGGACAAAGAAGCCTTTGTCCCTTGGTGTGATATTATAGTGTGAATGGGTGTGACATTGAAAGAACAATCAAGGTCAATGATGTCGTCATCTGTAGGCATACAAGTGTCATTGTGGGTGTGGGTGCTAACACCTATGACTAACATGCTTTTCAATTGGCAGAGATATGCCTTTAGAGTTGACATCATTTTGCAATTACATTGGGCTTTGGCAGATAACTGCAAAAGATCTTTCTCCTACTTAATGCAAAATTGCCCAAAAACTACTACTGTTCTGATGTCTCCTCTCAGCAAAGTACTTCTTCCAAACAGAGCCAATTGTTTTTGAGACAATGTCTCAGCATGTCTGCTCTGTGAAAAGGCACACTGGCTCACAGAACACCTGGCTAATATTGTCTCCTTTGATGACAAAAAGCCTTCATTCTCAAATACTTGCAGGAAACCAGCTTGCCATTGCCAGATGTTTCAAGATTACCAACCAACACTGCTCCATCATTAAAGATTCTTGCAGGCTGCACACAGAACAGCATGCACAAGAAAAGAAATAAAAAACAGTATTATTGATAAAAGCACATTTGTGCTTATTCCTAGAGTAGATCAATGCATTGGTCTGAAAGGGGGGCATGTAATGAGCAGTGTGCCATTTGGTGCTTTTAGTTTCTATTGTTTTGATTCTCTATTATTTTCATATACATGTATTATATAATATTAGCATTGCACCTTTGGGCACAGTAAAATATTGTAGATTTATGTGACTGCTTAGTGCTTAGCTAAGCAGTCTTGTTTTTACTCTTGTGCACTGTCAATACCATAGCTTGGTCAGATTCACTTGTGTGACTGTAAGCTGCAAGACTGTTACATTTTTCTGAATCAACCAACTGGGATTTTGATTTTTCACTCTCAGCACAGCTTCTGACATCTGCTAGCTTTTATCTTCCACTCTTTATCAAACTTCTGGACTTTATATACAGCCACAGGCTGATAGACCTTCTGAGCACATAGAATGACAATCACAATGATATCAAGCAAAACACTCAACAATCTGAAAGACATGCCTGGTGTGTTGATAGACAATGGAAAATCAGCAGCATCATTGGCACAAAAGTATCAACCACCAGCCAAGCAGGGGGGCAATACTAGCAAGGTTTTGTGTACAGAAGAGCTTGGAATGCCAGGAGGGATAGCCATAGAATGGCCAAGGTCCACAGCACAGCCAGGACAGACAGCAGAAATATTGCTGAGAGTGACTGAGTTTCTCCCACATATCTGAATACCTCTGGCCCAACCTAGGTTATCAACAAGCATAGTGCTGCTAAAGCAGTGTCTCAAGGATATAACTCAGTTCACCAATTTGGTGCAAGGGATAGAACTGGTGCAGAGCACATCCACTATTCAGAGCCAGCCAGGCCTTAGTATATACTACCCATCATAAAGCTGAGCACTCAGAGCTACACATGCTCTTTAAAGAAATCCATGAAGCCAAAGCAGCCATGCAGAGTGGAAGTCAAGCAACCAAGAGGAAAACAGTACAATCTTAAAATCTGGGAAAAATGCTCAAGTTGGAGAAGGACACATGCATCCATGAGGACCTGTCATTGGATGATGAGGAAGAATCAAGTTCTGGATCAACCTCAAAAGTGCAGTTACAGCTTGTATTGAATAAGCATCCAGTAATTAAAGTAACAATGCAGCAGCATCTGCAGTTTCACATGCTGAAACATTTGGAGATGATGGTCTTGTCAAGCTAGCAGCTGCCCCATAAGGGAGCAATGGAATATGTCAAGTTCTATAATTGAGTCTTTGAGCTTGAGATACAACAGTATCTCAAATGCAAAGCTGCTCGGAGATCTGCTGGATTAACTGCAACCCCATCAGTGTTGGTCATGTATAAGAGTGTGTAGATGCAAAGGGCCTCTGCCATAAACATAACTATGAATATGCTTAATGCACCCCAGCAAGCAAACAAGTTGTGAGATGACTTTGCATGGCAGGAAGCACACCCCAGCAGGCAAACAAGTTGTGAAATGACTTTGCATGGCAGGAAGCAGTGGCTCAGCACCAATGGGCAATAATCAGACTTGCACTGCTGCCACTATCTGTGATAAAAACAGTAACATTGGTACCACCATCAGAGAAAGGTGGCCTACTACCAAAAGTAATGACAGTGGCACCAGAGAGCACTAAAGCGAAGACAGAGGAGCAGGCCCTGCAGATACTGTCAGGAGTACATACTCTCAGTTGCATTAAAAGGAAATTAAGGAGTCTCAAAGGACTTTATACCATGTGGCTATGGCTATGTGTAATCTGCTGGTTACCTTGGCCATCTCCAATGTGTTGTAATGCACTGGAGTTGCCATATTTAGTAATTGATGCATGCCTGTGATGTGGATTCTTATCATTATGTAAGATAACATCTTGAATTCACAACATATCTAGTCTAATCCAATACTTTGGTCTGATTCAGCTACTGCATAATATACACAAGATTGTTCTATCTGTAGCCAATGGCTACACCATGTCATGGTCAGACTGCATGAATTATCATATCAGCATATCCAAAATGCAGACATTTCTGAAAGTGGAGAGTTGCTCATTGACTACCAAGGGGCAGTATTTGAAGGGGTTCATGGAGTGATCCCAGTAGACAACATGAAGCAGCAATATATGTTGCAGACTAAGGAGGAGCAGCAGCAACCACCCCTACTACACAAGCCTACTACACAAGCAGAAAATGGAAACCAGAAGGGATCAAAAAGGCAACCTATCCAACAAGCTGGTACTAGAACCAAGGAAGGGGTGCAAGAGAGTAGGCAGTTGGAATTTTATTGCCCTACACAGGCAGAAGCAGCAGGAACAGCTTCTGACAGGAAAAGGCCTCAGGCCATTGAAGCCTGGGAGAGGACCCCAGGTATGAATGCAGCAGTGCAAGACCACCAGAGCACAATGTACAATGACCTCATTTGGTTGGTTAACAATGCCCTGGGCATCTGGTCTATGTTTCCTAAAGTAGTGAAAGCTTGTAAGAGCAATGAAAAGCATATTTGGGCATATACCAGTGGTTACTTGTTCTCTTGATTGGAAGATTAGGCAATAGATGTGTGCTATCATTCGGTGGCATGCTGCTACAGAGGTCTAGATATGGACCACAAACAGGTGTTTGTGTTGATTGAATTTCTTGTTGGAAAAGCTAAAGCATGATATTGGCACCATATACTGCACATTAACTATGCAGTGGAGCAGTGGACATTCAAGGATGTCCTAATTGGACTGTATAACCAATTTGTCAGTCTCTTGACAATGCAAGATGCCTTGGAGGCATTCAGAAATGCTGTCTATAAAGACAGTACTGGAGTACAAGAATTCCATGACACACTGATTGAGCCAAAAATATGGCAATTCATCTAGACACATACACATTTTGTGAGGCCTTTGTCAATGGCCTACCCACCAAAATGAGGGGCTCACTGTTTAGAGACAATAATTTGTCCCCTGAGATAAAGCTGGACACTATGAGTAGTGTAGCATCAGGAGCACAGCTTTGGCTAAAGTACCAACAAAGATTGGTATCTTTATGGCCAAAAAGTCCAAGATGGACAATAAACATAACCTACAGTTTGTGATGAGGTGCAATAGTGTACCAAATCAGCAGCCATCAGGGAAGACAGCTGAAGGAGAGCCAGTGGAAAGTGCAATGTGGGCAATAGGGAGTACTCCATGAGAACTGCTATCCATATTGGCTCTAAAGTCAAGGGCTGCGCCGAGCAGCCCCCACAGGCAGGCTAAGGCAAAGGAAGGATGCTTCAACTGTGGCAGCCTAGACTACTGGTCAAAATGGTGTCTCTGCAACCAGAAACATGTGTTTGTATGGGCTGCCCATATTGCAGCAACTGAGTTGGGCAGTGAGCCTGAGGGTAAGGAAGAGGTGGTGGCAGGGGTGCCACTGAAAAAAGGAAGCATCTCAGATGCAGAAGATGATACAGACACAGTGAGCATCCTAATTGATAAAGTGGAATACATCACTGTCAATATTTATGACAATTATTACTATAGCTGCAATAGCAACTTAGAACACCTAGTTGCCATAATGGAGGCTCTTGAGGAGGAATAATTGGTAATTGGCCAGTCAAGATGAGATAAATGCATCTGTGCAAAGCCCAGGAGAAAATTGAGTGCTCAAAGATAAGGCAGCAGAAGAAGCAATGTCTAGTGATATATGTCGAGGTGGAAGGCCACCCAGCTTAGATGCTTTGGGCTTCAGGTAGCACTACCATGAAGATGACCTTTCAGTTTGCACATATGCACAAAATCCAGGTGCACAAGCTGGAAGTGTCAGGTTCTGCTAACCATGGAGGCTCAGTCCACTGGGCAAATCCTTACACAGCTTGCACAATGTCACAAACACAGCAGTACTGTCAAGAGCATGGGGCATGTGAGACCAGAGTGGGGCCAGGAATGTGACTGGTAGTCAAGTGAGGGGTCACTGGTCACACTGGAGTGAGAGTGTGAGTGCCAGGAACAAAGAAGGGAGTGGGAAGACAAGTACCAGAGTGAGTGCAAGTCTTAGGGGTGCAAGAGTGGAGTGGAAAACATGCACCGGTGTACAAGCAAGTCCCAGGGCTGGTGATTAGATAGCTGGGGCAAGCAAGGGGCCTTAGCAAGTGCTGGGGTCAAAGATAAGGGGCGCAGAGACCTAAGTGAGACAAAAGAGGAAGGAATTCAGATGAGAGATAGAAAGGGAAATGGAACAAGTTGAGACTAAGGCAAGAGGAGAGAGGAGAGAGGAGAAAGCAAGGTACTTAGAGATTTGAGGCAGAGAGAAGGAGGAGAAGCAGAGTTTAGATTGAGAAGTACAAGACTAGTAGAGGCAAGAAAGACAAGACAATACAAGACAAGTACAAAATGAAATGAGATATGTCAGAAAAGAAAACTGGGACACATTAGACTAGTAAATGAGACAAAACACAAAACTAGAGACAGAGAGGTACAGCAATATTAAGGCTAGAGTACCCAATGCTACTCTACAACTTATATACTAGACGGTACATACAGTGGCTCAAAAAACTGTCCCAATGCTTTATACTTTTTGAAAGATGACATTGGCATGAAGGATTGGAAGTATTTAAAATTCTGGTGAAATGTAAGCAGGCTGGTAGAACCAGACCACGGTTGCCATTACAGCTTATAAAAGGTGCATATCTGAATCAATTATTTGATTCAGACACCTGGTTCTATATATACAGTTCTGTGACCATGATATTTCGAACTGCTGTAAGCTGCAGGCTTACATTAAATCATGTAAAATACTATGGCATTGCAGCTACAAATTAGCTTATGTAATTCAAAGAAAAACTGATGGAGTAATTGCCATATTAAAATATTCACTCATTGGGACAGTTTTTTAAACATCTCTAATTTTGGTATTTAGTACTTTGTATGTCCTCCATTTGCCTTGATAACTGCTTGAATCCTTCTAGGCATGCTTTCTATCAGTCTTTGGCATACTTCTGCTGGTATTCCA